>VKOC01002420.1:0-36981 GCA_009364415.1 Spea multiplicata | reverse complement strand
CCCCGGTACTTGCCTTTGATGAGTCCTGCGGCGAGTCTCCCTGCTCTGCCACGGTGCCGGCTTGTAATGCTGAGCGCCGGAAATTGATGTCACTTCCGGCGCTCAGCATTACAAGCTGGCACCAAGACCGAACACGGAGACTCGCCGCAGAGGAGAGATAGAGGGGCGCCGAGCGGGTAAGCGAAAACTACTCGGCGGCCCTCTCTCTCTCCTCCGCTTAAAAAAAAAACGCTTGGGGCGGCAAAGTGCCGCCCCTTCTAAAGTGCCGCCTGGGGCAATTGCCCCAGTCGGCTCCATTGTAGGGCCGGCCCTGTAGATGCTTATTGGTTAACCACTGTGTAAAACTGTAAAGAAATTGGGACCTAGAGTTCCAGGGATGTCTGTTGTGGCTGCATTTAAAGCCACTGGCTCAGAGAATGGGATGCAGGGGAAATTACACCCGACATCAATGCCATTGCTAGAGCAAAGGCTGGTACATAAGTGACAGTGCCGTGTGAGAGTTAAAAATAGAAAGGTTAAGTCATTTCCTGCAAGTCGATTGATGTGAGAGGGACTAGAGGGAGATTGAGTGCGTCTCTGTGTTATTGTGTGTGTCTTTGGAGTGATCAGATGCGCGCGTTGGCATGATCAGGGCTGCGTTCATTAGTGCTGTGTGAATGTGTGCAGTATATTAATGCTAGTGGGGTAAAGAAAGGAAATGCTGCATGAGTCGTCATTTACGAATACTAAATGGGAAAATACATAGAGATCTAACGCACTCTGAAATACCATGGCTTTAGCTCAAAGCAAAACAAAAAGCATTGCATGTCAGAGAGCTGAGAGAATGTGTAGCAAATTACACATATATGTATTATTTATATGGTGTAGATTAAAATATGATTTTGTATTTAGCTGTTATATTGTATTTAGCTACTATGTTTTACATACAACTTCAGAAATGCTTCATAATCAATTCCTTTTTTTAATGTGTGACATATATACATCATATTTTGATAAAATCATACATACAAAAAAGGTTGGGCAATGCTTTACGGGTTAACAATCAATGTGATCTAAAGTCATTTATCAAACTCAATAAGTTGTTTATTCTCAATATGCAATTTGGTAATGGAGCAATCCAGTCTTACTTTATGTCAAATAACTTTGGCATTGGCCCTGGTTAATTGTCCTGCATATAAAGCAGGCATTCCTTAGTTATTGGAGTTAAAAGTTGACATATGTCTCATTTAAGCCCTGCATTTATCAGTACACTGCTTGCACATGTACAGAGAACCCCTATTACAGTCAATGCAAGTCACATACATGGTATCTGGGAAAACAATGTTTCGCTAGCATACATGTGACAGGTAGCTGCAAACTGACAGGAGTGCAACTGACCATGTTCTTTGGTTTCAGTAGTGGCATCCATGTGAGAAGGAAGTCTCATTTTCCAACTCCAGTAACTAAAGAATATGTGCATTTTATTGGACTCCAATATGAAAACAGTACTGCAGTGCTCCTTAAAAAGTTGCGAATGGACTCAAACATGCATTAAAATGCAATTTTGTAAACTAGATTGTTTATTAACGTAAAGATATTGCCGTTTAGATCATACTTCACTGAAATTGATTTACTGAGAAGATTGAGATTGGATAGCCATATGTCAAGAACTGAGAATGCTGTAAATCAAACTGCTTACAGAAAATGCTAGCCCCATTATTGTGTAAGCCAGTAGGATACCTTACAGTGTCCCTTTTTCAAGGTTACAAACATAATTTGTCTCCATTTTAATTGCCCTTTGAGGCTCTTTTATCTTTGCATTGATTTACAGTCAAAATTCTTCCTAGTCAATGCGTTTTAGCATATAGGGCCTGATTCAATAAGCAGCATAAAGCACTAAGCTAGGCTTGATAATACAGTCAACTGTACTATGTACATGGGTTAGCAATCCAGTGTTAAACAGAGGTCTGCAATTTCACACTTAATACAGTTAGTATTTATACAGTTTAAACTATGACATCATCCAAAGCATTATTCTAAAAAAAAGTCCTGTCCAATAAGATCAAAGTTAAGTAACCAATTGCTGCTCACACGCACAAATGCACATTCCAACAAATAAAAACGCACATAAAATGAAATGCACCCCAAAAATAATAGACCTCACAACCACTAGACCTTTCCTGTGGTTAGACTTATCATAAGGGGTCCATCAGCACAGCAACATCTGCACAGAGATGTTTGCTACCACCCTCAGTAACAAGGCTTGCACAGCATACACCTGGAAGACATAGCTCACTCACATTGCTCACTCAAGAGCTTACCCCTTCTTACCATTCTCTCCTGAAGTTTCCCCCCTCCGAGTAGCTATGTCTTTATCCACAGCATCCATCTACAAAGGCCTATGTCCCCTGTAGCTGAAAGACTGTCAGAGGGATACCTAAGTCTTCTGACCGAACAGAAAACACTGTTACAACAGATAATGTGGAGCCCAGACACCTGACCCTCATTGCCTGACAAGGCAAAATTCACTGGAAATCTCCAAAGGTGACAAAACAATAAATACATTAAAGCTTCTCTCACACACAACCATATTTTTTTTGGTTCAGTGAAATCAATATTTTCGTTTCATCTAATTTGGTGTCCTTGTCATTTATTATTTTTGTTTTTATCTATGTGTATGTTTAAATTTTAGGGTGTATCATTTCACGCTCACTATTTCAGAATTCTCAGTTCCAGCATACCTGTGCAAAAAGATCTGAACACATTGCTGTCCATGATTAATGGACCGATGCAAAATAGGCATCAACTGTTATGTTTGTGGTCCTACACATGTTCAAAAGTTGAGGCAGCCTTGTATCTGCTGCAACCTGTGGTAGATCCTTGATAAAAAGCTTTGGTAAGCAAAATAGGGATAGTTTCACACCCTTTACAATTGGAACAATAGTGTCTTGTGTGTCCACAGCTATATTATGTAGCATTGAATATGCAATTATGATAGAACATATTTTTGTTTTATCTCTAGCTCTATGAGTGTGACTAGATTGGCTATAGGTGTCATCAGAATGGATTGACATCCATACTAACGATTACCCTTAATATTTTTTTTACTGGGGATGTTTTAGTCACCAATGTTAATAACCTAGGATCTTCTTAACCTGGTAGCAGGATCCCACTGAGAGTACTACCCAGGAAGTCCCTGCTGACACATTATTGTTGCAGGATATACCAGGTAGATATGATCCCAGGACAGCATACGACTGATGATTTTTAATGCAGATTAAATATATGTTTATTAATTGTAAATTGTGTCTGTTTATACAGAGATGTTCCATCTGTTGGGAGGAACAAACTTCACTTGGGGACAATATGTGCCTCCTATGCCATATTCTCTCTCACACACAATAAATATATATATATATATATATATATATATATATACACATAAAACTATATATATATATTGGCTAACAAAAGCTAATTGGAGTCAGGAGTTAACATACCTGGAGTATAATCAATTAAACTGGATTGGAGGTGTGTTGTAGAGCTACTTTGACACAAACATTTTGAGTTTGCTATTCTGGAGAAGCACCTGCTTATTTGAAATGTGCATTCTCAGAAATAATTCTATTACAAGTTATGGATATTAGATTAATAAGGACAGAACGTTGATCCAGGGATTTATTCTGATTGCCATATTTGGAGTCGGGAAGGAATTTTCCCCCTGGTATGGTGCAATTGGCATCTGCTTCATAAGGGTTTTTTTGTGTCTGGATCAACACAGCAGGGACACAACTTTTTTCAACCTTATGAACTATGTTACTATGTTACTATGTAGAATACCTATAATCAAGAATTGTTGATTTGCATAAACCAGTCCACATATTCATCAGTCCACTATAAACCAGAGAAATTGTTTATAAATGGAGATAACTTAATACTGTGGCTACTCTCCCTAAATGTTTGCACCCAGCCAAGATGACTCAAACTGCACAATGCAGAATGCTCAATGGGATAAAAAAGAACCATAGAGTAACAGCTAAAGACGTGAAGGAATTATTGGAACTGATTAACAAATCTGTTTATGAGTATAGCATATGCAAAACAAGCATGGAGTCCATGTTCACCCCAAGTTTGCCAAAGAGCACCTTGACACTACACAATGCGACTCAAACAATGGTTTGTGTACTGAGGAAACGAGGGTTGAATTGGCCATGAAAAACACACAGCACTATGTTTGGTGTACAAAGTGCACTGCATACCCATATGAAAACATCATCCCAATGGTGGAGTGGGCATCATTATTTAGGGCTGAGTTTCTGCCTCAAGGCATGGACAACTTGTCATCATTGAGGAGACAATGAGTTCCCAAGTGTATCACAGAATCATACAGGATAATGGCAGGGTGGCTATCCACCTACAGAATAGTTCCTTTTGGAGTGGACTAATCAGAGCCTGGACCTTAACCCATTAGAGAGGCTGTGGATTGACATCAAGAGAGCCGTTCACACCAGACATCCTAGAAATATGGCAGTTCCGTAAGGAAGAATGGCTCAAAATTCTTCCTGAACAGTGTGCAGGTATGATCTGCAGCTACTGGAAGCCCTTGTTAGAGGTTATTACTTCCAAATGAGGTTCCTTTTTCCACCAGGATTGTGGTGAACAATGTTTATTGGGTGTTCAATGAAGACATGAAAGATTATAATTGTTTGTGTGTTCAACACATTGTGTTTGTTTATACTTGTGACTTATGTAGATCAGATGACATTTTATGAACAATTAATGCAGAAATTCGGGTAATTCCATGGTCTCTTTCATTTTTTGTGGGTAGAAGTCAACAGGCAACACTGCTAGTCCGCTGCTGCAGGAAACTGGATTCATGTTTTTTTTACATCAAAAAGGTTAAAGAAGCTGAAGGTGGTCGTTGCAATTGACTGGGTTTGTTAAGCATTGACCTTTGAAAGCAAGAGCCCTGATAAACTTTGGTCACATTGATTTTTACATACACACACTCAGAAACACGTAGTCTAATTCCAAAGGTACATCAAATGGTTCAACGTGTAACACTTTCATTGTCACTGTCTCAGTTTACCATCTTCATTGCCATTGTTAAAAGGCTGAATCATCCTGTTTGTGGAATACATTTATTCTTTAATGTTTAATTCTGTGATAACATTTCCAAAAGTTAAAATTTTTCTGACAATGACCAATTGTCATGGGATTCTCCTGTACACCAGTATTCAGGCGAATACATCACAAGCTCACCAGTTCTACCCAAAGCAATTTACCACCACTGTATGTTATTATTCATTAGTGATTAATAGAGGTCATCATTTACAGATTATACACTCATTGTACCATCTTAAATGTGGAGGAAATAAGCTTCCCAGGCTTATATGTATTTCATATTATGTTACCCAAGGACTGTTTGAGTTGCCCCATCCCCTCAAAAAAATCAAAACTTTGTGGGTAGAAACTTGGCAGCAAAAGGGTGTTTTAGGTGCATGTCTAATGTATTTTAAGGTGGAATCTGGCTCTGGAGATTGTGTCCAGAGGGTGCCTAAGAATAATGTCTGTTTTGTTCCGGGTAGTGAAAAGTGTGAGCTGTCTCAAACCTCACTTTCTACTTAAGGCTTTGGATCCTTTTGCACACTCATATAGACAGTTATGTGTCTTGTCTATTGCAAAAAAAATGAGCCCCTACTTTGGTCATGCTAGTGAGAAGCTTGCCTACCGCTACCCTGTTGCCTTTTTTGTAGTTCGTTTTAATAGTTGCTGCAACTACTTACACAAATGATGGGAGGAAAAGGCAACAAGTTTTGTAAGTCCGTTAACCCACTTATATAAAGAAAAACTTTAATAACTAATTGGTAGGTTATGAGTTCTGTCTTATTTATTTCTTGTGCTTTTTTATACATTCAAGTCCCACGTGTTTAACTTCTATTCAGAGGTTATTAATATGTTCCTCATTTAATTATAACAAACCCCAGAGCAAATCACATTGCCCAAATGGCACCATCTAATTTGTTTCTTGTTACAGACTGTAAAAGTAGCAATATGGTTCACTTTACCTGGCATCATTTACAGCTGACCACATTCTTAGGATCTGGGGATATGCTGGATTCCGGAATTTTTTTCTTTTTTAATTTGGTTTTAGAAAATAGGTCAGTAGTTTATATTTTGAGCTCAGAGCAAGCTAATGCTTAAACGACTGTTTTGTGCTACATTTAAATTCTCAAAAATATTTTCGATTAGTGTTCAGAAAATAAAATTGTACATTCTTTTATATCATATGATCTTACTGTTAAAGGAAGCAATCACTTATTATTTATCATTTTATTTCTGCTTCTATTTCCTTCACATATATACAACATTTTCTTCTTAACCAAAGTAATTATAAATAATTATAATTACCTCTGCAATGTTCTGCATGCAAATACGTTGGGGTAGGAATCTTTTAACGTGTTTTAACGTGGTAGAAATATCCGTACGGTGGACCTGCATATTTGTGATCAATCTTTTTCGTATGCAGTTTGCTAAAACAATGCAAGTAGGGTAAAGGAAATGGAAACAAATGCTTGATGTAAAGTGATAATGCCTATGGTGGTCATTAGAACTGAAATATGTCTGAATAAATAAGAAAACATAACATTAAAATAATAATAAGAAAAATAATAATACCAAGTGATAAATGGTTTTCTGTGATGGATTTAATAGTGTTTTTTTCCACTGTTGAGGCTGTTCCACTTTAATTAAGCACTGTTGTTGTATGTTGTTGTATAATATTAAATTGCATTTAACAACTGGAAATCACAAGACAATATTGCAAAACTAACTGTTCATTTACTTTATTTTCTTCTCCATTACTCCTACTACAGATGTGTGGGCAGTAGGATTTTATATTGAATTTATATGGGAATATATCATTGTGCTAAGTTTATTATATGCTAAGATCCTATTTGAGATTACTTTGAGGTTCTGTGCTTAGGTTTATAAGGTATGTTATACAAATGTTAGAAATTTAAACATTAATGGTGCATATCTTCCTGCACCTCTGATTACTTTGGTTATGGGATGCTCTCCATCAAATAAGGTGTAGGGCATTTTTACAACTGGAAACTTCCCAGTGTAGGCTATGTGCAGCTCTCCCATTTTTGGGGTGGGTTCATGAGTGGGTTCATGAGGGAGGATAGGACTAGCAGCAGAAAGCATTACATGGGTTTGGAGTAGGAGGGGAGTTAGGCAAGGAGTGGGTATGTTTAAACACCTTGCTCCTGGCCAGGAGAAAGGGTAACCCTGAGACCCGAGATATCAGGGATTCACCCAGGAAACCAGGAAATTTCACAGGTATAAATATAATGAAAACCTTCTGAAATAATGAAGTAAGGCTAACTGTCCTAAATGCATGGAGGCAAAATCTTACCAGCCTTAAGGGGTAGGTTAAGGTGAGGAGTGGTAAAAAGCATGAGAAAAATCACTTGAACAAAGTGAAGAAAATAAGGATATGCATGCATTTCAAAAATGAATACATTTACAATGTATTGTATTTTTTTTACCCTACCCTACCAGTGATGGCAACATGGTATTTGAATGAGGGTAATATCACTTATTAGGTTTCAAAAAGCGTTAACCTGCCACAGGATTCCAATAAACAACACAAAACACATTCCATGGGGACAACCTCACTGCTGATTGTACGAATGGGGTTGTCCTTGTGTGGTGCAGTGTGGCTCGACTCTTTTGCGAATGTACTCCTAAGAGGTCAGAACAGTGTGGGGACACACATGGGGTCCTAGGGAGACATTGTAAGAGAGCGTGAGTCAGAGTGTGAAAGAGTTTGGGTGAGGGTGAGTGATAATTTTTGTTTCCTAATGGGAAAAAGCCCTCTTAATCCAAACTGAAAGGGCAAGAAACAAAATTTGTTGTCTGGAAACGAATACAATGAACAAATTGTCTAAATCGATTTTAGTCCATGTGCACAAGTAAAATATGCATCTTGTGCCTAACTGGAGAATATAACAAAAATTAGCTGGAATAATTCAGAATCAGACATAATAATTGTGATTGTTAACACATCTGCTGAGAAAAAAGTAAAAGTTCCTTGTATTAAATCACTATTAAATTAGTGTGTTGCATGTTTCTACCATAGCGGGTAGAATGAATTTGCCTTACAAAGGGATAGCAAGATCATCAGCAAGCAAGGACAACATGTAACAGTCTGCTGCCACATTAACTCCACTAAATGGCTTTGGATTGTGTTTTTAGCAATAATTTTAAATCCATTCCCAGGAAGATTTAATACACTATGAAAAAAAAATGATAGACTCAATCCATCTGAGAGAGACCTAATTAATTTGGCTGACTCATAAATGTCGTGTCCCACCATCTGCTCATGTAAACACAACCAAGACTTAGTGATTTGCTAAAGTGTTGGGGTGATTAACTCTTTAAGATCCTGTGGATCCTTGTTAGTAAACTGGTGTTGCTTTACACCTCTTCTCTTAAGAGCTGTTCGTGTATAATAATGGGTGGCCACATGTACCAGTTAAAACTATATCAAAACTATGTTTAATTATTCCGAATATTAATTGACAGTACAAATTAGTTGGCAGTTCCCTGCAGAGCAATATGACTGTCTGCATGGGATGCTTGAGTACTAATTTAAGAGATTAACATTCTGTTTGTATTCTGGGATTTATCTTAATTTAGCAAAGTATAACAATTAAAAAGAAAGGAAACTGTGTAGGGATAAAAGGAAAAACAAGTGTAAAACAAAGATGAACAGATGATGGAGGAGGCTCAGAAATTAAAAAGAGGAGAATAAAGACTGGGGGTGTGAGGTACGCAAACCTGGAAACCCCATGGTATAGGCAACATAGGTTTCTAAAGACACTAAGCTGATGGAACAGTTCCACAAGGTTTTCTTTTAGCAGAGGAAGATATGTACAAGAAGGGGTAACATAGTTTGCTTAGGACCAGCCCAATGTTGAAACACTCAAGAAGGTAATTCCCGTACTTGGGAGAACATCAGACCCTACATTTACCATGGCTAAAACGAAGCAACTTGATTGTGAAGAAGTATTTGTAATTTGCTGTAACCATATTTGCTGTCTCCTATAATTAAAGGAGTTATTGTTGCTTTAGCAATAGTAGATGAATATCTATTGAGTAGCAGAAATCAGATGTTTTGGAAAGTAATCCAATAATGTAGGTCATTTGTGCGGAACCTGTTACCTCATTTTCATTACCTCTGGGTTGGCAAGGAGAACTCTGGGAGAAGCGAGTTGCAGGAGCGGGGTCTTGACATGCTCCCCCCTCCCGCTCATTTTTCCTTTAAAAAAGGGTCATTTCCGAAATGTCCGACGTCCGCGGTACCGACCACTGATGCATCCCACAATGGTAAGCTCCTGGTAGCTGGAGCCCACAAGTTCCCAGTTATGCTCATTTTATTCAACTGTTCAATGTGGGCCCAGCCATCTAGTTACCCTTTAGATGTCTATAGTGTCCTCCTTTGGCTTGATGATTTCTAAAATATATTTATCGCAACAGAACTTATGCCCAGATTGTATTTTTGATGTTGTCTTTTGGTTCTTAAAAATGTCTTAGTGATGTGACATCATGGTAAATCACAATCCGTCTTGGCGGGATAAAGTTCAAACTTGGCTTCAGCCTACATACCCAGTGGCAATTTTTTCTGTGCAGATTAAATATGCTCTTGATACCATTGTTATCAGTAGAGGTTATACAGTATGTGATGTCATAAATACAGAATAAAAACATTACATGTCACCTTTCACGTGAATGAAAAAATCTATATTCTATAGTCTTACACATAAAATATTCACATTTTCATTATTATTATTACCTTTTATTTATTAAGCGCCAACAAATTACACAGGGCTGCACAATTTAATTGTGGTAGTTCATAACAAAAATACATGAATACATATAGGCACATAAGGAGTTGAGAACCCTTCTGAGCTTGCCGCCAGGAATGCTGGGTTATATAGGCCACGCACGTGAGCTTACAATCTAAGGAATTATAAATTCCCTTTAAAATATTCATTAACGAGAAGAGCATGTAAAAAGAAACTTTTGAATTTGTGTAACTATAATGGAGAGGTGCCAAGTACCCTTCAGCTGCCAGGTGTACTTATGTACTGTGTACTGTGCTTAAAGATGAATAATACTTAAATATTCAACATATGTTAAAGAATGCAGCTAGAAAATGCCCTGTGATCACATATATAAAATACTTGTATTCTTTATATTATTAGTTTTTTAGTAAGTATAGCATAGAATAACTATGTAGCCAATCTAATAAGTACATGAAGTACAGAAGTTAATATATAGAGATGAGTACATATTATGTACTGGTTTATACACTAATCCAATGTGAATGTAAATGAGCCACATTAATATGTTAGCACTATTCTAATAAATTTCTATTCACAATATAACGCAAGTGGCTAAAGTAGTTAGACCTTGCAATTACAGATACATTTGTACAGATGTGTCTTTTTGTATTTTAAATTTGTAGAATTTTAACATTGGTCCTGAACATCATTTTTGCTCATTCTCTGCATTCTCCCTCAATGTCAATAAAAGATTGATGGCTAGTGTAAACCTGCCCACGTAATTCAGGCACATCTAAGCTGTCGGACGGATGTCTTCCTTATCAATATACATGAGCCATCTCATTTAGCTTAGCTCTGGGGACTTGATCGAAGCTGGAGACTGCGCTTCTACTGGCTGCTGCATCTTGCATGAAACTGTAACATTTTCCAGCCAGATTTAGCTATGTACACAACGCTTGCCTAATATGCATTTTGAAATCTGTACTTGTTAAAGTGTATTCGTTGAAAAGCTATAGGACGTACAATGGGTCCTAGTTATAGGTAGATTCCTGCATTGATTGCTTTCATAATATTTCTTTTCTTGTTCCACTTCTCTTCATCGCCTTCTCTCTTCGTGTCTCTTTACGAAGGTGCAGAGGAGGGGAAAAGCATGCACTTGCTAACACCACAGTTCAGCACCATGGGAAGCAATGAATGGAAAGAAGCGGTTTTGCAGCCTTGAAAGCAGCTGAGCACCCTCTGGACCGCTACCTGGCTTGGGACCCATCGCTCTTCCAAGGAATTTCTTCTGCTTGGTTTATCAGAAGCAAAGCGGATTGCTCCATTTTAAACAGCCCTGCCAATTCTCTCACATTCGAGTGCTAGAATTTTAAATTTCTTTCTTTGAAGGTTCTTATTTTTTTTCTTCTTTTGCTCGCTTGGGATCCCTTGTCCCTATAAGAACAAAACAAGTAACCATGGGTGACATGAGTAATAGTGATTTTTATTCCAAGAACCAAAGAAATGAAGTCAACTATGCAGCCGAATTTGGGTGTACTCTCATGGAGCTACGCTCCCTCATGGAGCTGCGGGGGCCCGAGGCAGTGGTAAAGATTAAAGAATGCTATGGGGACACTGAAGGCATATGCCGACATTTAAAGACATCGCCTACTGAAGGTAAGTGCTTGTATACATATGTGTCTAGATGAATTTAACAAATATCATTGAATATGTAATCAATGAAAATGAACCATATTTTATAAGTATTAAATATGTTATTCATGTCGGTGCAGTTAAAAGTAATGTTTCAATGTGTATAATGAAAGCCGTGTTCAGTAGAGCGAGTCTAGTCCTTATTAACTGTTCCTTGTATTAAATGTGATTATTAATGGAAGACTAAAGACCTCTCAATTGAAAATACCAAATAAAAAATTATACATTTACTTGAAGGATCTATAATGTGACAAGTGTACCATGGAATGCTTTTATTAACAGTGCACAGTTAAATAATGCTCTAACACAACATTGGACCATATAACTAAATAAAGTGTAATCAAATGTAAATGAAACGGGAGTGAGCTATAAGGGCTGTCCTTTGATTACAAACTCTACAAATTAAGGCGTACATTTTACATTATAAAAATAAAATAATTACTTATTTTTCCTACTTTTTAGCCATGCAATTATTTTGGATTGACGCAAATAAAGAATATACAAATTAAGGCATTAATAAATATTTTAAAATATTGTGCATGCAATAGTTGCATTGTCCATGTCAAAATTATGATCTATAAATTTACCAGTGTTGAGATCAGCATCACTTGTCTGTATTTCATCAAAACTCATTAGTATCTTTATGGTAGGAACAGGACGTTCAGGGATGCACTTTGTTTTTACACCGTAAAACCTTTATCCCTGGTACCTATCTCAAGATCTTCAATTACATTCTACTGTTTATTGGGGTACCTTAAAATAATACATTTATACATTAATTTGGAATCCAACCTTTAGGACTGTTAAGACCACCACTCAGTGTTATGAACTGTCAAGTGTTCAGTCGCTTAGCACATTTATGACTAGAGGCTCCTGTACCCTTTCAGTACCAAAGTGCGTACCCTCTTGGTGCAAGGAGGACATGCAAATACATCACTAGCAATAACCTGAATATAATCAATATAGTATGATTCTATGTAATATTAGCATTAAAAAACAAAACCCGTGTAGAAGTAAATTTCTACTTTAGTTTAAAGCATCAATTTAATCCTTCTAGTTTTTCTTCTTCTTTTGTATGTGTTTATAAAAGTGGTTGAAAGAACTTAGGCAAAATCCTTTATATTTACTAAACAAATGAAACCGGTAATATAGGTAGATGTGTCGATAAAAATGTCTTGAGATATTCTGGTTAGTGTTTTTTAGTTAGTGTTAGTATATATGTCCTATATGTAGGAAGACCGCGAGTTTCCTCACAATCCAATCTTTTAAATTAAACAGCCAAAATTATTTTTGTTGGCATATTCACACTTTCCAATTAGTTAATAACTAGAGGGATGACAAAATACTTGAAATTTACATCAAATATGTGAAGTCTTTTATATCAGGGCCGGGCAACACTTTCATTTGCTTTTTGTTTTATTTACAGTCTATTTTGTAAATGAAAATTGCTACTTTAGACTTTGATTTCTTTTACTTTGTTAGTCCTGAAAGCAAATAATGCAAATATACTTAGTTAAATGCCAGGGAAAATACCAATGAGGATCATCATTTTTGACACAGCATTTCTAGGAGACACTTTGCTTTATATAGGAGTCACAAAACATGAAAATCCCCCACTTGAAATTGTATGGCCAAATACAAAGGTACAGCCTCAAGCCTCAGCCTTTGCTCTTTTAAGGTTAACCCTATAACATGCCCTTGTCACATTTTTAGGAATCCATATTCTGTACTGACACCCACACGGTCCTTATGATTCCCTCCTGTTCTTTTCAGCATCTTTATTTCTATTCAGTTATGTCCTCCATCCTTTTATCCTCTTTATTCTGTTTGGACCTCTAAATAATACAGAACAAAACCTCATGATTAAATGTATTTTTATTACAGTGTAAAATGACAGTGTAGTACTATAGTGTTGCAGATGTCTTCTTTGGTTCAGATGTTCATAGAGCCAACTGGAGATATATCTCTGTATGTAATAGTACATCCTAAAGCACAGAGACTGTAATAAGCCATGGTTTTCCAGCTAGCTGGTAATGAACCCTTCTGATACTGAAAATATGTATTTTTAAGTATGTGGTGCAACGGAAGGGGGGTGCTTTTTATTTAGGTGAGATGAGGAACCACAGACATCAGAGAAAGGTTAAACAGCTATTACGGTACGGAATTAAGGAGGTGGCTTTAAAGCTGACTGTGGACTGCAGTACAACACTATACATAAAGATCTGAGCAGGATCAATGGTTGTAGGTCTCAGGCAGGTTAATTAACTAAATACCACATGCATGTTAGTTGGCAGAAAATGGAAATTTGCAGCAGCAACTCGCAGTCCAGCTCACAGATTCATTAATGTCAACTCACATGCGCACTTGCTCAAATACTTTAAACAGCAGGAGACTAGACGTAATCCAAGTTGATAAAAAGTAAGAAACAGGATTCCTTAACATGTTGCTTAAAGTTGCAAATACCATGAGGACATGAAGTGGCTTGAGTCAGTAACCCCAGCGCCTCTTATTTTGCTTAAATATATGTACAGTGTAGACATGTCCAATTGGGCCAAAAATAATTTAGAAGAGAAGAGAAGATGAGGAAGTGGTAGGCAGAAGCGGAAGTGGTCAGAAGAAAAGTCAGGGAAACATTTAGAGAGCCTGAGAGAGATTGAATGAGTGAGTAAATGCGAGTGAATGTGGGCCCAGGTATTTCCGATAGAAATTGAGAGCATTTTCCTTTGGGGGGGTCTGGCCTCTTCTTGGTGGCTTCCTACAAATCCAAATGCAAAAGTCTAGTAGAGTAGAGTATTCCTGTAATTACGCACCTTCCATATTATAGTGCTCAGAGGTTTCCCAAATAGTGATACAAACTTTTCCTATTTTTATAGCTTTATATTAAATGTGACTTTTTCTGTTTCAATTTGGCCTATCACTATTGATAGGAGCTTGACAAATTTGTTTCTTAAATGGGGATGTACTATCCACAAACTTTGTTTCTCCAGGCTCTGAGACCAGTAGGGTGAGGCATTTGGCTTTGTTGTTCTGGCAAGACTGCCTTTGTTCAAATTCATTTACATTCATAAATTCTCAAGCTTCATCAAGGTTACGGTGTTGAGTTGTAATTAAATTAATCGACTATGAACAGGTGCAGATTGTTTGATTACAGTGGGGCAGGCTGAGGAGCCAAATGCATTGGTAATTTACGCGAGCAGTAACATTATCTTTGCGGTGACAGACCAAACATAGAAGTGTGGGTATTGGCTGGAAATGACAAAAGGGCACCTGTGTTTCAACAACATATATATTCAAATAAACCTTTGTTCTGTTAGTGTAAAATGTCTGTTTGAATCTAAATGTAACTTAAATCTGAAGTTAAACATACACTCTGGCCATCATATGTACTTTACTGTTGTTTAGTTAAATTTTCATCTGGTTCCACTTGAAAATGGATGGAGGGATTCCAGCAGAATGTAGGAAATGTGCACTATACTCTCCGCCATCCAGCTTCAGCACTGAAGAGTTCCAGTAGATCTAACAAGACGTGCATACACCAAAAATGCTCAACTTCAAAGGGCGTACTGTCCTGCTGCTGATTGGTTGGTTCATGCAGCCACTAGTGGCACTGATATGGCACCAAGGAGTGGCAGCAGCTTTCCTTAACGAAAGCTAATTGACTTTTTACAGGTAGTAAGAGTGTATATTAAAGTAGTTAAAATGTATGCATCCTTTGTTGATGGTACTCTGTGTGGCCCTGGAGTGTCCCTTCTGATTTAAACAAAAGTTTTTTAAAAGCTCCATCTATATCTCTATATATCTCCATCCTCTTAAATGTAACACATAATCTAGAAATAATTGTTTATTCATATCAATCTTTATCATTATTTAATAAAAGTAAAATTCCTCAAATATTATTGTGAAGCCTGTTGCTAGAAAAGGATGACTTTAAGGGGCAGCTTTATGTTCCTGACAACCCTATTAAAGAAGAACAAATATTTAAAGTGCTCTTTTGCAAAAGCAATACCACAAACATTTTAAGGGACCATGCAGCTATCGTATACATTAAAGTGATTTAAATGTGTAAAGTTCCATCCCTGAGCTGGATTATAGAAGGGTGTAGCATAGATGATGATGATACCGGTAAGGTCTAAACTTGCTACTTTTTTTACATTGGTAATACAATATGACTCTCAGCCGTAAATGCAAATACTCAGTTCTTCTGTCTCAGCATTCTCAAGAATCTATTTTAATGATGTGAGAGGTAAACCCTTAAATTCTAGATCAAAGAGTTTTAAACATCAGTATTCTGAAAAGCAATGAACTCTGTGTTCTTAATTTCACTCTTAAATACGATTGAAGACAAAGTGACAAAAAAGCACTGAAAGTTATATTTCCATTATGCTATCAGAAGTAAAATTAGAAGGACAACTTCCATTATGATGACAGAAAATTAAATGAAATTGATGGTAGTTCTGTTCAATCTATTTTCTGTGGTGCAAATATTTAGTGATTCTATTGGCTTGTAACTCGCTATCCACATGATGTCACCGCATTTCAGTATTTCGCCCTGTGCTGTAACTAATTTCTGGGAAGTGTCATTCTTAAGTGAAGTGTGTATGAAACTAGACATTAATTTGGTTTGTTTGTATAAATTTGACATTAATTCTTTCATTATAACATAAAACATTGTTCAGTTTTTTTTATTGGGTTTTCTCTACTTTTAATCTTGCCTTGCAAGACAAAGTGCTACAACAGTGCTGGCACTCCTAGGGGAGTTAATGAAATGAATAGCGACACTAGTTATCTAGAAGAACTGATAATTTCATTAAATTTACAATTTTAGGCAGAAAAATAATATTCTGTATAATGAAGCAATATACTAACCCACTTTTATCAAGCCAGGCTTTGGGCTGAAGCCAGCTCTCCCAGCTGTCTGTTGATTCGCGTGTTATATATTGGTTGGCTTATTCTGAGAAGGAAAAAAGACAAATATCCCAGTTAGAGAACATAATCTAAGTTAAAACGACAGTATGCCTGTTATACCATATACTTTTTACACAACTGCGCTTATTTTACCTTCCCTTTATTTTAACTTGAAATGATCTCACTTTCTTTCATACAACATAATTAGCGCAGCATTGCAGGAATACAATCATGTAACAAGTGCAGCTCAAACTGCAATAAGTCAATAAAATTGTTACTGCTTATGAATCAAAGATGCAATATATGGACAAAAGTATTGGGGCCTGTTAATTATTGAATTCAGGTACTTCAATTAGATCCATTGCCACGGGTATATAAAATCAAGCACCTAGCCATGCAGTCTGCATTTCCAAGCATTTTTGTGAAAAAATGGGTCGTTCTGAAGGGCTCAGTGAATTCAAGCGTGGTACTGTGATAGGATGCCACCTTTACAATAATTGAGGCCATGAAAGATATTGCCTGCTGGATATTGCATGGTCAACTGTAATTGATATTATTGGAAAGTGCAAGCGTTTAGGAACAGCAGGAACTCGAAGTGGAAGACCACATAATGTCACAATGCTCTGCTGATTCCATAGGTGAAGAGGTATAAACTTCCACTTCCAAAAACTGTATGGCAGGAGCTTCATGGAATGAGTTTCCATGGCTGAGCAGCTATAAGCCTCACATCAATAAGTACAGTGTCAAGCATCGGATCAAGTGGTCTAAAGCACACTCCCACTGGACCCTGAAACGTGTTCTGTGGAATGACTAATTACGCTTCTCTGTTTTGCAGTCTGATGAGTGAGTTTGAGTTTGGCGGATGCCAGGAGAACGTTACATTGTGCCAACTGTAAAGTTTGGTGGAGGTGGGATAATGTTATGAGGCTATTTTTCAGTGTTTTCCAGTGTTTCAGTTTTTAATGCTACAGCATACCAAGACATCTTGGATAATGCTATACTTTATGGGAACAGTTTGGGGAAGGCCCTTTTCTATTCCAGCAAGCCAGCAAGGTCCATAAAGGCATGGTTGGATGGGTTTTGTGTGGAAGAACTTGGCTGGCCCACACAGAGCCCTGACCGCAACCCATTTGAACACCTTTGGAATAAACTGGAAAGAAGATTGCAAGCCTGGCCTTGTTGTCCAACATCAGTGCCTGACCTCACAAATACTCTACTAGATGAATGGTAAAAAATTCCCACAGAAACCCTCCAGAATGTTGTGGAAAGCCTTCCCAGAACAGTAGCTGCAATGGGGTGACCAGCTACATATTATTGTCTATGTATTTAGAATGCAAGTCCCTGTTGGTGTAATGGTCAGGTGTCCCAATACTTTTGTCAGTATAATGTATTATCAATATATCTTTTCATAAGACGTGAGCATTTAATGTACAATACAAAATAACAAATCCATTTAAACAATACCCAATTAACATAGTTTTGAATACAATTTTAAAATAATAGTAATTAAACAGCAATAATATGGACAGGAAAATTAATGCCATCTTATGAGGATATTTGCTCTTTACAAGTGTTTGTCATCACCACTGCCTTGTTTCATATGGTGATAGGTGTATTGTCCAGTAGATCAGTGAACCAAAAGCCATTTAGATTCAGAGCTTCTGTCTAAGCCCAAAGACTCTACTTAAAGAGAGACGAGAAGTCTTGGCTGTACACCAAATAAGCTGACCTGCTCATCATTTTCTAGCTATCCACAGCTTTTTCTTCGTATTTTTAGGATTTTATCTACTAGTCTATCAACTATCAACTATTTTTAAAGGGAATGATACATCTAGTTTGCAATCTATTTTTCATGAGTTTTTGTTGATGTGTATTTTATGTATTCTCAATGCATCAGTAAAACAAATGAAACTCCTGCAACAGCAGAAATGTCATAAAAAAAGAATTTTCCGCACAGAAACATAGTTTGTTGGCAGATAAAAGACCATTTTGCCCGTCTACTCTTCTCATTTTTCCTACATGTTGTCCAAATTTAATTGGCCTTGTTTTTCTATCAGTATACGTTCAGCCTTATACTTATCCCATGCGTGCTTAAAATCCCATGCATGCTCCTTCACTGTACTAAGGTCTCCTGCATCTGCCTATGAGTTACAGTGTGATGTAAGAAGGATGAGCAAAGATTGGTAGTATAGCATCAAGCAAGCACACTTTGCTCTGCTTCCTTTCTGTTGCACTATTTCTACCCATTGAAACGTGCCATGGTTTCTCCTCCGTGGGCTTATTCATTATTAAATATTTTAGCCACTAAAAAGATAAGACAAATACTTTAGAACATTGATTTAATTTTCTGTTTGGGAAGCCCAGCTAAGCTTTCCAACGTTGGACAACCAGCCTACTTCTGTGATGGCAGGTTACTCCATGGCTCATATCCTGTCTTTTAGTTTGTAAGTTCCAAGTTAAAAATGCAGTAATTGTTCAGGTTCATTTGAGTGATGAAATTACACAGGTTGTGCTGCCATGCTAGCTTTTTCAGTTTAAGGTTATGATCCAGGCCTGTTTTTCTAACCTCATTTTGTCTATTTGCTTTGATCTTGTAGTGTTAATCTGTCTACATATATATCAGGGTGATTTGTAAAATTACACGTGAGATCTTGGAAGCTTAGCAGAACAAAATGAGTTAATAGAAAAACAGTCATCATCTGGTTATGATAAAAACCTTTGCAATGCAGAAGCTGATATTACAGAAGTCCTTTTCAGAAGCTACCATACTTATATATGTGTGGCCGTAATCTTGACACCTGTTCTAGGGAACAAAATAAATAGCTTGACCAAGAGGATGATGCATACAAAATACTGAACCCCCATTTTTATTATAGCAAAGCATCTCTCCTAGAAAAACCAGATCATGTCCTTAACATCAATTGTCTATCAATAACAGTACAGCCTTTAAAAAATTTAGAATACTCAGAATCTATTATCATAAGATCTTTGGGAATCAGAAAAATACATATAAACACATGCTCAGCTGGGTATTACCGTTTGGAAATGTGTAGGTCAGATAAAGCTTTTTCTTCTTTTGATTTTTAATTAAATAGACACACATTAAAGAGACACATGCAGTATTGTGTTATTCATTAGAACCTTTATAAAGTCTGTTGAAATAAACATATCTGTGTATACATTAATCGTATGTGCTGGGAACAAAATAACTGATGAAATGCCATCTTATCTGTGCTTTGTGAAGATAAGACAATCACGCTTGGAGCTTTAGCACAAAACCTCTTTATTACAAAATCCGTTTTGCTTATGCTGAACTAGGAGAATTACGGGGCACAGTTATTGCTCTGTTTCCGAAGCATATGTACAATTTTACAGGTCTTGCACAAAATAGTTTGCTAGATTTTGTTGCTGGACATTTGCTAGAAACGTCTAATGTTTTTGGGGAAATGTGTGCAAGGTATTTGTGTGCAAATGAGGAATCAAGTCTGTGTTGGGTTGAGAATAATTAATGAGGAACATAGCAGACCATCTGCATATTCAGCTAATAACAAATCGTATAATAAAATTCTTTTTTTATGAGATGCATCATATGCACCACAGGATATTAACATCATCCAACCTGTTTATTACATTGAATTTGTTTGACAGCAGGTTTAATACTGTAGAGAAGCGTGAGTGAGACATAGGAGAAATCCTTTAAAGATTTTCGCTTGTATACTCCTCCTTGATAAAATTCTGCTACCCCAGTATTACCTAAAAAAAAGACTACTTTAGAAAACACAGAATTGTTTTCCATTGTCTTCGCTACTGTCCCAAACCCTAATATGATAGAGCAGCAGTTCTCAATCAATGGGTCACGACCCCTTCATAGGGGTCGCCTAAGACCATCAGAAAACACATAGTTCACAATATATAATTACATAATTTTATGGTTGGGGTCACCACAACATGAGGAACTGTATTAAAGGGTTGCGGCATTAGGAAGGTTGAGAACCACTGTGATAGAGTGTTAAAAGAACTAGCCAGGAAGTTGGTGGAGCCAAACACTAGTTCCTCCATTTTGAGCTCTAAAGAAGGCCCAATAATTAGCCTCCCAAGTATGCTTATAATGGCCATTCACTGCCTTGTATTAATGCGTCGGATGTTCCTGGGGCTGACTGTCCAGAGCCCCCTCTCCTGCCCCTTATAGGAAGCAAGAATATACAATATGCAGACAACAAAAGTTTGAGTACCGCAGAGATTACTGCTTAAATAGGCTATATTGGATTTACAAATATAACACAGCAGACGGCAAGGCAGACACATATTGTGGATTGTCTTATTTCATATGAATTAAGTTTATATTTTACTGCAGTGGTAAAGCATATCCTTTAACCCCTTCAGTACCGGGACGTACCTGGTACTTCCTGGTTAACACTCACCTGTAGACCGGGACGTACCAGGTACGTCTATCCCAAAAAACGCCCCCACATCACCACAATCGCGGTGATCGCGGGGGCGCTGCTGCTGCTGTCTGCCCAGGAGTCCTGGGCAGACAGCACAGCGTGTCTAAGCCCGCCCCCCAGCCTACGATCACTCCCATGGAGTGATTCTCTAGGCAGAAACAGCGATTGCAGAAAAATCTGCAATCGCTGTTTCAGCTGCCACAGGCAGCTTCAGGGAAGGGGTGGGGGTGTTGAATGGGTCCTCACACAAGTGTGGGGACCTGATCCAACACCCCCCTGCTGCCTGATCGCTCCATGAGAGCATCAGTGCAGCGTTAACCCCTTCAATGCCGCGATCGCGGCATTGAAGGGGTTAATTCCCGTTTTTTAGGGGGTTCTGCTACTGGTGATCTGCCTGGAAGCCCAGGCAGACCTCCAGCAGCAAAAACGAACCCCCAGAAGTCCTCTGATCAGCCCTGTAGGGCTGATCAGAGAGACTCCTCTCCCACAATCTCCAGTCCACTGGAGATTGTGTCCCAGCTGCCAGAGGCAGCTTCAGGGACAGGGAGACAGGGCTCTTTGGTCTCCACATTAGTGTGGAGACCTACCCCCCCCTCTTCCTCAATTAACCCCTTCAATGCTGCGATTGTTTATGACCCCCATCGCAGCATTGCAGGGGTTAATATTAGTCCCCACAAGCTTGTGGGGACTAAATATCAATCAATGCTGTGCTTCAATGGAGCATCAGCATTGAAAGAGTTAAAAATAAAAAATAAAAATTAAAAAATAAATTAAAAAAAAAATAAAATAATAATAATAATAAAAAAAAATAACAGCACTGACCTGAAAGTCCAGGGTGCTTCCAGGTCAAATGCTGGGCTGATCAGATCGCTCCTGGCCAATAGGAGTGATCGGATCATTATGGCAGCCCACGGATGACCCTGCTCTACAAAGAGAGAGAGGGGTCATCTAGGGTAATTATGAAAAAACACAAATTATTAATAAATGAAAAAATCATAATTATTACCTGATCACTTGTCAGTGACATTTTAAGTCGCTGATTATTGATCGGTCTCCCTGATTGATGTCAGCGGCCTAAACCTGTCACTTACAAGCAATCTGATAAAAAAAATATTAAAAAAAATGTAAATGCACATCTTCCAGTTATGGCCTCATGACTTCCTCAAAAAAATGCATGAACCATGCATGTGAGGCCTTGTTGGAATCGGGGGATCTTGGTGAACAAAATGTGGTGTTTTCTTCCACTGTTGCACTTATGGTGTGCAAGAAATTCAGTGCAACATTGAAATGTATGCGTTAAAAACGCAATAAAATAATTTCCCTGTGAAGTTTGGCAGAAACGAGTGAAGAAATGGGTAGCTGAAAACTGTCAAAACTACCCTAGTTGAACACCTTGACTTGTCTACTGTTCATAAATATATACTTTTATGGGGTACTTTACAGTGGAGGGGCTTCCAAAATGTCCCAAATGGGATATGGGGCCAGTAAACCAATTCCTGAAAACTTGCGCATGTTCCAGTTATGGCCTCATGACTTCCTCAAAAAAATGCATGAACCATGCATGTGAGGCCTTGTTGGAATCGGGGGATCTTGGTGAACAAAATATGGTGCTTTCTTCCACTGTTGTACTTATGGTGTGCAAGAAATTCAGTGCAACAATGAAATGTATGCGTTAAAAACGCAATAAAATAATTTCCCTGTGAAGTTTGGCA
Organism: Spea multiplicata; assembly: GCA_009364415.1. NCBI lineage: Eukaryota > Metazoa > Chordata > Amphibia > Anura > Pelobatidae > Spea > Spea multiplicata. Next base: position 14,394 of record VKOC01002420.1, on the reverse strand, counting down.
GAAATGAGTGAAGAAATGGCTAGCTGAAAACTGTCAAAACTACCCTAGTTGAACACCTTGACTTGTCTTCTGTTCATAAATATATACTTTTATGGGGTAATTTACAGTGGGGGGCTTCCAAAATGTCCCAAATGGGATATGGGCCCAGGAAACCAATTTCTGAAAATTCCAAATGTGAAAATGAAAATGCGCATGTTCCAGTTTAGCCCTCATAGCTTCCTCAAAAAATGCATGAACCATGCATGTGAGGCCTTGTTGTACTCATGGGATGTTGGTGAACAAAATGTGGTGTTTTCTTCCACTGTTGCACATATTCTGTGCAAGAAATAAATTTTAACATTGAAATGTATTTGTTAAAAACGCAATAAAATAAATTTTCCGTAAACTTTGGCAGACATCAGTGAAGAAATGGCTAGCTGAAAACTGTCAAAACTACCCTAGTTGAACACCTTGACTTGTCTACTGTTAATAAATATATACTTTTATGGGGTAATGTCCCAAATGGGATATGGGCCCAGGAAACCAATTTCTGAAAATTCCAAATTTGAAAACTAAAATGCGCATGTTCCAGTTTTTCCCTCATAGCTTCCTCAAAAAATGCATGAACCATGCATGTGAGGCCTTGTTGGAACCGGGGGATGTTGGTGAACACAGTTTGGTGTTTTTTTTCTGCAGTTGCACATATTCTATACAAAATATAATATAAAATCTAAAGCAACATTGCAACATATGCAAAAAAACCAAAAAAATATAAAAATACCTCAAAATTTGGCAGCAATTGGCGATAAAATCCCTGTTTGAAAAGTGTCACAATGACCCTAGTTGTACACCTTGACCTATCTACTGTTCATAAACATATAATTTTGGGGGGATAATCAGTATCTGTGACATCTATTGCCGTTATTAGACTACCATGCCAAATTTGAAAAAAACTACATTTCAAAAATGTGATGCATGCCTTGCAATATTTGCCCTATACCGGTCAAAATAGATAAAAATCCTGGCCATGTTGGGTGGTTTCCAAATCAGGACAAGTTAATGAATATATTTGGGATAGTTTTTTCCCATTGGTTCAATGTGTGTACAATTTGTATGTATACAAAACTGTAAAAAAAATGCGTTTTCTTCATTTTTTCCCCACTTTTTCCCCGTTTATTTCAAACAAAACAATGTACTACCCAGCTTAATATGGTTTCATATGAAAGCCCTACTTGTGCTGAAAAAAACAATATATGATTTGTGTGGGTGCACTAATTGATAAGAGAGAAATTACAGGTGAAAGAAGACATGGCAAAAACACAAAAACAGCTCCGGTCCTTTAGCGACACATTAGTATCAAAATCCCGGTCCTGAAGGGGTTAATATTTATTTTAAAGCTTTGGTGGGAACAAATGAGGCAAACGATGGGTGGAAAAGAGATCCAGGGATAAAGAGAATACTAGCTATTTCTGTGAATACCCAATTTGCTAATAAAACACAATTGAAACATGATGTGCAAATTTAAGCATTAGATAAATTGGTCTCAGGTGCCTTGCATTTCATTAGCAACAAACTGTAAGGTAAGGTAGTAGGCAAGCTTGTCCCGTGATGTCTGTTTCATTTCCACCGTGAGCTCATTTTAAAGGATGAATTATGGATGCTCCTGTCCGCCAGGCCAGACATGGTTGCTAACAGATATGTGCTTTTTCTTGGCTTTGAAAGAAGATGCCCAACAACAGGAGGATTTTAATAAATGCACCATTGTGTCTGGGGGTTACTGTGGAAAACTCCATCGAGCCTAACACAAACAGGACATCAATAAGAAATGCTTAACTGGCTCAAAAGACATGTGATCCAGAAATGCAGTCTTTGACCTTTAGTGAATGTTGACATGATGAAGAATACTAGCCATACAAAGGCTCAGTGAGGTTTTTTGATCACTCTGTCTAATGTGGATGTAATGTTTATAATGCAACAAAAAAAGAGTAGTTTCCCTGTGCCCCACAGTTTGGACAAACCATCTTCTCAGTTATAATGGAAATCAATTGGGATTTCATTGTTTTGTTGGCAATATTACAAAATATCCCTTATGGTAAATGATGTCCTTTTTCCAATGATGCAACAAGGTACAAATTATAGGTGGAACAAGCCAAATGGCATTTCTTTAAAGTAATTTAAAAGAATGGTTGCAGTTCAATGCTAATTGACGTAAGCAGGCGATGCAATAGAGCTTTGGCAAAAGCAAGCAGAATGTTGGGTTGTATAGCCAGAGGCATTAGTAGCAGAAGAAGGAGGTGGTTCTGCCGCCTTACACATCTATCTAAAGTATTGTGTACAGTTCTGGAGACCACATCTCCAGAAGCAAATGGACATTCGGAGGATTGCTAGCAAAATGGTGAATGGGTTGCATAACTTGGAAGAAAGAAGAGAGGGGGAGATGTGACAGAAACATTTAATTACTTAAAGGCAGGGCCAGCCCTACCATGGAGCAGAGTGGATGTAAAGTTTAGATGTAGTATAAGGAAGTTTACTTTACCAAGAGGGTGGTAGATAAACGGAATAGCGTCTCAGCAGAAGTGGCAGAGGCTAATGCAGGGTATTTAAACATGCATGGGATAGGCATAAAGCTATCCAAGGTCAGAGACTAGATGGGCCAAATGGTTCTTATCTGGCATCAAATTCTATATTTCCATTTTTCTATAATTTAAGTAATACTTGTATTTGCAGAGAGAATTGATTTACACATCTGATGTATTTAGAATCAGGTTTGCCAAGCAAAGCACAAAGCAGGCTTTACATTTAATAGTAAGTGGCTGTTGATAATATACTTGAATATCAACAGTTCTCATTAACTCATTAGACACCTGGAGAAAAGCTTTTTAACAGCACCTTAGAATTTAAAGATGTTCTTAAGTACCCCTGACAGTGGCAGATTTGTAAATAGAAATTCTAGTGCATAATATAAAGGTGAGGTTGTTGCCATAGGAACCAGTAACATATATTTGCTGACTGGATCAAGCTGAACCAGAATTACTTTTTACATATAACCCTCAGTTAATGTTTTCATTCTTTCCCAGATGAGCACATATGGGTTAATCAATGTCTAGCTTTTATACTCGTGCTAATAAAATAGCCACTTGTGCTCATGCAGGGATCAACCCACCCTGGTACCCTATAGATTGTAAGCTCCTTTGAGCACGGCCCTCCTCACCTGTTGTTTCTGTAAGTCAATTTATTATGTTACATACTACTTGTTATGTCCTGTCAACCCATTGTACAGCGCTACGGAATTTGATGGTGCTATATAAAACTATAAATTATGTTAATAATACCCAGCAAATTCTTTATCTTCAGTGCTGCCTTAGGGTTGACCCCTCTGTGGCCGCTGTCCTTCTGAGAGCTGGTATATGAAGTAATATCCCGCTGCTCTGCCTATCGAAGACCCATAGTGCCAGGGAAAAGCGTGTTATTAAGCAAATCCATAGTCCATAGTGTAAACAAGCCAGTTGGATACTTACTTATTTGTAACTGTCCTGCTGCACATTGGGGAACATGATCTCCCAATAAGCCAATCTCTCCCCATTTTGATAGAAAAAGAAGCTGCTGGTCCCTAGGACCTTTTGGCTTTGGCCAGAATATGCCTCTGCTGGTACTTCAGAAGAAGAGTTGGCAAATATTAGGATGATTAATAAAGTTGTTACATGCAAGACACAAAAACTTGCAACTCAGTGTTTCTTTTGTTTAAATACATAGAACCTTTATATTGTTTTTCGTTATTTCCAGTACAATTCAACATTCTTCTTCCATGAACGTTCAGCATTTCGTCTCTGCTTGAAGAGCCAAAAAGAAATGCTCAAGAGAGATCCTATTAAATGCACAAGGAGCTGTCCTCCCAAATTATCTACACATCACAACATCTTTTATAACAGGACACGCGCAGGAAACTCTCAAGGCTCTGTTAATATATATTACCCAATTGCATTTTCTACTCACACCGGTGAGATCTAATTACCTGGATCAAGGTAGAATAGCCCAGTAGCTTATTACAACACATTTTAATTATCACTTTCTTTTCTCCAGCATCTCTGCTTTGCACTGTTAGCTTCTGCATATCATGTTTTTTATACCTCTCCTCATAAGGACACAGAATGACACTCAAGGTAAATAGTGATTTACAAGTTCAATTTGTGCTGAGAACCAGCAGATTCTAAGCAGAAGGATAGCAGAACATCAGCAACTGCTTTTGGCTTTCTCAAGTAGATTTCACTTAGAGGTCATTTATATTTTTGACTTCTAATGCTAAACTAGTAAAATGTTATCAAGAAAAGGTACAATGAGTTCCATATAACACTAAGCAGATGCTACATAAGCAGGCATTAACATTTTATGTTTGCTGCTTATACACGCTATTGTTTTTGCACATTTTGTGAACTGTAATGCACCACCTATGTAGTAGTATTGACAACCTGAGTTCTTCTAGCTCTTATTGGACTACAATTTACACCACCCAACGGGCGGGCGATCAAAGGGGCAAATGCATATTCATTTATACCAAAAAATCTCAAAAAGCCACCAACCAAAATAAGTAGGCATTTAGTTACCTTCACATTGCCAGCAGCAGCTATAACTCACGCTCTATTAACCCTTTTTGTCATCTTCAATCTGAAGACCATTCCTAGTAGTAGATGAATAGATTTTGATATATATGTTCTGTTCCCTTGTAATGATTACCTATAAAAATGTAGCATAGTTGCTAAATGTGGAGTAAATACTTTAGTTATGTGCAAATGGGCCAAAAACGATTCGGACAAATTTTTCAGTTCTTTTTTGGCCCATTTGTTTTTGGGCAACAAATTCCGTTCCGTGCCCATTCAGTTTAGCAGAAAAAACTTGAGGAATTATTGATTCTGGAATTAAATTTTTTTGCCCATTGCCTACATTCACTTCCACTCACTCTAATTCTTTCACACTCTCATTCTTGTTCACTCTCTCTCACGCTCTCTAAATGTTTCCCAGGCTTTTATGCCGAGGACTTCTGCTTCTGCATTTTCCTCTTTTTCTTCTATCTTTTATCTTCTCCCTTCTCTTCTATCTTCAGAAGTCTAATACTTATATGTATATTTTCTAACATACTGGAAATCGCTGATAATTGGGATCAAAAATACATGTAACTCACCAAAAATGCCTTATATATTATTCCAAATATTTGATTTACATTTTGCAGACTCGAATTTCTGATTTTATTTCCGTGACTCAGTTCAGCACCCTGTAGTGTTTCCACCTACAAAACGTTCCCAAATTTCTAAAAGAAAAAAACAGGTATTTATCTACCACACACAGGGTTTGTACAATGCCTTGAATAGTTCCTTTTTCCGTAACACAGTCTGCATTTTAGTTCTCTCTGAACCCAATAATGTTCCAGGTAAATATAACCACCTATGTGAACTGGAATTACAAAGTCTGTTATTAGCAGTGACACAGTCAAATAATGATTCAACCATGAAAAATAGGAATGAAAAACTCAATTTAAACCTGGTGCTTTCATCCATTATATTTTTTTATGGTTGAATTAGAGAAGTTTTTGGTCACGGTGGAGCAGACCTCTCCATTTTTTTAGGGTGTGCTAGAAGAGACCGTGGAGATACTACATCATCGGGGCCCGAAATCCAGTGTTGTTAATGTGGGGGATTTTTTGTCCTCAATGACTACAAAATGGTTAACTGATGCGAACACAAACACACTGACAACTCTTAACACACAAAATCACTGATTATTCCCAGCTTCACAGACACACAGTCATGCTGAATACTCTCTTTCACGTTGATTATCGTAAAATTCACTGATGCACCTGGGTTAAACACTGCTTCTCCGTGGGCTCTGTGTTAGTATCTGCCATTTCCAGGATAGGGAGTGGTGTTGGCCATGCCCACCATCCACCCTTATTCTGCCTAATCCTACCTTATGCTTGCTCAGTTCTGGCCCTCCAAATGTTGCCCCTAAATACTTCTGGTTTCACTCCCATGACCTGGCTACATCCCCTTCCTGCATCCTATAGGGGCAGAGGTGTGGGAGCTGTGGGTAGCCAGACCTGAAAACTTCCCAGATATAAATATAATGGACAAAAATATTCAACAAGACATGATTATGACACTTTTCTTTAGCTGTTCTTTTATCTACTTCTGTCATCAGATTTACATATGATAGGCAGAAAAATGTTGATGAACAGTCCAATAGTTACACATTACTAATGTTCAACACTTTCAGAACCCCTGTGTTTTGTAGTCTTGGTCTTGTTTATTTTTTCCAATGGAAATACACAGGCCCTATGTTCTACAAAATGCAGTAAACATGATATATATGACTCTTATTCTTTGAATTTAAATACAGTCTTCAATGCGGAAGAAAGTTGGGAAGCTACACAAGGCCTCCACTTGTGATTAGCTACAGTGAAGGAAACGGCAAGATGGAGTTGTGGTCATCACAATGTTCTTAGCAGCTGGGAAATCGGATAGCAGTAAATTGTTTATGAGTTAAATGCACGGGGGTAATCTTGGATAAATTCCTGAAACCTTTAATCTGTGTTACAAATCCTGCTGAATGTTTTACACTGCAATTTAGCTGGCACAAAGAAAAGAAGGATTAGGCAAACATCTTTTATTGCAGGGGAATGATGTCTATTTAGGTCAGACCCACAGACCAGTGACTACATTAGACATCCTGTCATATCTCATCTAACCATGTACCTGGTTATTGCTGCAGCACTAACTGTTAATGTGAAATATGAAAGAAAGAGAGACAGGTTGAACACAGTGCATTTCTCTCTCTCTCTCTCTCTCTCTCTCTCTCTCTCTCTCTCATTAAAAGGAGATTTGAGAATACGTGCTAAGTTTATCATATGTGTTTATATTGGCATCCTTTCCATTACATATTCTAGCAGTCTCCTTTACAATCTCTGATTTAAAAGGACAGTTTAGCATCCCACCAACAATCGGATTTTAAAGTGCTTTGTAAGTATATATATATTCTTTTATACTGGCACGAAAGCATCCTATTAAAATTATTATTTTTTTTTTGCATTCACATGGAACGCATTAAAGAATACATTAAAAATGTCAGTCATGCTGTTTTGAAATCTTAGTGCCTGTGTAACGCCCATGGCATTTGGCATTACCCCTTTTTACATTTTAATACCCTCCATCTAAGCTAAGCCATTTATAACATAGTTTCCTATTGTTAGCCTACCCGTTAGAGTATTCAGTTGTTTTTATGAATGTGGACCTGTTTTCCCAAAATCAAGAAAACGATGCATGCTGGGTATTTCTGTAAGCTAGCGATGCAGCTGAATACACTTTGGTGGGGTTCTCTAAGTTACATGTAATCTGTGCAAACATGGAACATTTTGTGAAAATATCAACGGAAATTAGCGTTATGGCTCCTTTTCTCAGGGAATGGTGACCAACTGATTGCATGATAAGTGTCCAAATGCTCCTAGTGAAATACCCTGGGTTGTCTTCTCTGCAAAATATATATACTTTTGTGGAGGTATTTTGTGTTGGTGGGCTGCTAAACAGTCCCAAATGAAACATAGGGGTCACAAAATACATTTTAGAAAACCTATGCATGTTGGGTTTTTAAAAATGTTCCGTTACATTAATACCTTTTTGTATTATTTTAGGTCAGTTGAACTGGTAAGGAGACCATTATCATAGTAAAATATTAGAGAAAAAATGTTTTTCCCCCCAAATATTTTCACAAGTTTAATGTACCATATTTGCTCATAATTTAGAAGAAAAAAAGAAAAAGCCTGAATATAAGACTACGCTATAGGAAAAAAGTTTTAGTAGTAAATATTAATTTTTATTTCCCTTTATACACATCTGCCCCCACATATGCCACTCTGCCCCCAGATATGCCAATCTGCCCCCAGATACGGCTTATACTCCATATAAGCCACTCTGCCTCCCTGATATGCCACTCCACCCCCCAGATATGCCTTATACCCCCTATTTGCCACTTTGCCTCTCTGATATTCCTTATACCCCTTATGCCACTCTGCCTCCCTGATATGCCTTATACCACCTATATGCCACTCTGCCTCCCTGATATGCCACTCTGCCCCCCTCTCCGGATTTACCAATACATCCCCAGACTTGTCCTTTGTGCTTCATACTCCCTGGTGTCTAGTGAGCAACCAGTGAACGTCTGTGTGATGCGCCTAGACAACCTCTGCTTCTACCTGGCACTTCGGCTTTGACTGAGCACCGGAAGGTCATGTCACGCCGGCCCTCCGTCATAGAAGCCCCAGTGGAAGTGCCGGGTAGCAGCGGAGGTTGTTCACCAGCTGCCAGAGAGGAGGATCCAGGTCCCCTGCAGCGATGTGGGGGATTATCCTATCCGCTCGGTGCTTCCGCTGGTGGAACACCAGAAGGTCATGTCATGCTGGTGCTCCGTCATAAAAGCCCCGGCAGAAGTGCTGGGTAGCAGTGGAGGTTGTATCGATGCGCATCGTGCAGACATCCACCAGCTGCCAGAGAGGTGGATCCAGGTCCCATGCAGCGCTGCGGGGATCTGGATCTTAGTCTTGTAGTCATACCTGTTTAAGGTTGGATTATAAGACGACCACGAACATAAAATGAGGGGTTAAAAACCTTGTGTCGAGCAAATAGGGTATTATTCATACTGAATGTTGGACTATACATTTAAAAATGGTATCAAAAGAAAGCACCATCTGTCCTTGACAAAAACAATATACTATTTGTGTGGGTGCAAGATTGAAAACGGGAATTGTGGTAAGCAAATGTAAAAATGCTGAAAAACACCCTCAGTAAAGAAGAGGTTAATTGTAAAAGGCAAATTTGCTACTAAAACATCAGTGAATCAAAAACCTGTTTAATGTCAACAAAAAACAGGATTTATAAAACAAATGCACTGCATTTGTGAAAGATAGTAATATGGTCTTGATGCTTAATACTCAACATATAACTCACATACACAAACTGTACGGACAATTAAAAACAACTGTTTTAATCAAAAGGTGGTTCTAGGTTTTTCAACATACTGATCAGGTACTATGTGAACCAGATTGCTAGCCGCCCCAAGATACTTACTTCTCAAACAGTGCTTTGTTGTGATGAAGAAACCTTGAGAGTGCTCTGAACTAACACATAGCACAGAGGTGAGAAGAAAAATGTTCTGTAGCTTCATCAGCTAGCATAGGGCAGTAATGTAACTCTCAAGGTACATGGCCTTCACCGCTGATAACATTACCCAATATTACCCATCACGGACATTACCCATTACGGACAGTATGCCTTAGTGCTTTTAATTCTGGCTTAAGTGTAATTGACTTCAGTCAGGGTCTATTTTCTATTGCGTGGAAATGTTTCCCAAATGCCACAGTTTAAGTTACACAATATATTGTAACTGGTCACACTATGTCTATGCTTAACCATATCTATAAATACATAATTGAATATCAACTTAGGTTTAAGTTAAACAATGTCTAAAAATATTTTTACGATTCTGTAAAAATAAAAGATATATCTTACGTTAAAGACATGACAATTGAGGTAGTGCTTATTAATCAAAATGTCTAAAGCGTCTGCACAATGAAGAATACTATAAATAAATATCATGACAAATCATGCAGTATTTGACTTTTAGGTAACAGTTCGACCCACCAATTTAAATTACAGAATCCTTAAAATCTCTGACATCACTTCCATAATCGATGAAAGAAAATCCCTTGTGCAGAAATGCTCAGCAATAGTGATATAGTCTATTACTTATTATAGGATTTGCTGCTGCTATTCCGATGCAGAGTGGCTGACAGATGGGGTGGTTAAAAGCATTTTAAATATTCTTTTGGTTCCCACAATTCTTTAGAGCAGATGATGGGATAGAACGCCAATGAGCTGTTAGCTATGAGATCCTGCTTGACAGCTGGGCTTGCTGTGCAGGAAACGTCAAAATCCCCCTCCCAGCAGCGAGAGTGGAGACATATAACTAAAGTAGGTACTGTGACAGAAACAGAACCTCAAAGTATCACGACTACATTCTTTTAGTAGTTAAATACAAATGTGTAAACACATCACTGGAAGATTTAGAATTTGCCTATGGAAGGAAAATGTATTTCCAAGCAGAATTCTAGTGGAGAACATGCCAAGAGTATAGTTTAAATACAATTTAACCTGTTATGGGGACCCTATTTGTACCACATTGTGGAAGATGGTGGCTTTGTATAAATCAATTAATAATGATAACGTGCAGTGTGACTACATAGGCCATACTTCCAGGATACATATACTTCTCATAGGCTTCTGACTGCCACGTGTAAAATGCTGTTCTGCGGTATGTGGGATGGATAAACTGCATGAAGCAATTAGAAAACATATATGTGTCATGGAAAAATGGTACCATATAGTCCATGATGGGATCTTTCACGGACCCTACCAAACTTTAAATGAGATGAACAAATAGTCAGTAACAAATCCTTCATGTAGTTTTTCATTGAGATATGATAATATGGTTTTAGTTGTGACAAAAAGAAAAAAAAAACATAAGACACAAATACTCTCATATTTTGATTCATGTCCATGGCAGTTGACATTTCCCCTTTCTACATTAACACTTTGTATCCTCTTTATATGAGTTACACTTATAACACGGTTTCCTAATGTTAGCGTACCCATTAGAATATGCTGTTGTTTTTATTAATGTGCACCTGTTTTCCCAAAATTGGATATTGTTTGTCTTAGATACTTTATGAAATATTTATCTGCTTTCCAGAAGCTATCATGTTGCTCACAACTGCTTAATTAGGAATGGAATAACCTTACATGGAAACACCAGGGAAGGAAATTTGGTCAGCACAGAAACCACAATATCACTTTGTCTTATGGGGCTCTTAAAAAAATAAGTGTATTTTATTGTGGAATTATATACAATTCCACTTTATTGTATGTATCTAGATGTATTTTCATTGTGTGTTTTGTCTTGTACTGCTGTTTATTCTTTCCCCCCCAGACTGGTACCCAAAGTCTACAATGCACTTTCAATGTAAAGTAATACAAAGGACATATATACTACAGTACATATGTATTCTCCTTATGCATATAGTAGCTGTATTTTGCTGGCCACTGCATCTCATTGACATTGCACAATGTTGTTAAATTCAGTATATACAATTAGATCATATACAATAGTTAAAGTGCATATTTTGAGTGTTTTTTGTTGTTTCCAAAATACATAGCAGCCGACACAGGTCACGTGCCCCTATTATTTAAAGGAGGAATCTTTACTTAATCGTTGCTTGTCTAATTTTCACTGTCTGAATCCATTCTCAACTTCCTGACGCAAATGAACGTAAACAAACTGCTAATAACTCCAAAGATTTGGGGATAGTTGTGAAGACAGTGAAAGAAGACTAATGGTTCGTAAAAATTGATGTTCCTGCTTTATATAAAGCTGTTCATGTAATGCATATCACCCAAGGAGGAAAGGAGGTCCTTGTGCATCTAGGAGTCACAGTACCCATTCTTTAAATCTCACCTTTGTACCTGTGTATAGAGGGATTGTCTGTTAAACAATTACAAAATACACGTGCATTTATTATGGTAAATACCACATAGCTAGTGTAATGTATGGTGCATGCTTACTTTTGCGATTGTAAAAAAATATGGGCCTCTGCTATGACTTAGGGTACAACGTCATAGGAAGAATTACAATTCACTGACATATAGCAAATGCGACACGGTACAAAAATAGTATAGGATGTTGCTAGCCAGTGGCACTGAAGCATTTGATCTTTGCCTTAGTCAGAAGGGTATTAGGCAGCTCTTATAAAGATTGATTCAAGATAGCCTTTGGGTCAGGAATAAATCTGTAGCCAACAGAAATTCTAACATTTGTCTGCAGATACGGCTATAGCCTGCTGCTGGTCAACCTCTATGATTATAGCTCTAATTAGCTTTGGAAGTCCATAATAAAATCCGTAAATTCTGTGTTCCTACTCAAAAACAGAAAATATAATAAAATGACACATTTCAGTCTGCTCGCCTCTGAATTATACACCGATGATAAAAAAGTTTATTGCCTAAAATGGCAGACTGACTCTGTCGTGTACTACTTGGTTATGGCCTAATGGTAATAGTTGATAATTGTTGTAGTATTATAGAGCACCAGATTAAGACCCACCAGGGCCCTAAGCCACACATGTACACACACACACAAACATACATAGGTACATGTAGAAACACTCTGCAGATCAACAGGAGACTTATTAAATATATTGAACTGTACAATATAGGATTTGGAGAAGTTACAGATCCACTTTCTAATAATTGCATTACTAGAGGGACTGGCCCCATATTGTATGTTGCTGATACAAGACTGAAACATCACATAATTTTTGTAATAAAATATGTAACTTCTCTGGTCTGTGTTAGGTCCTTAGCAGCAGACTTTTATTGACTCTCCATATATATTAACATTGCCACGGTAATGCACATCCATTTGTTTTATTTATATCCATACGACAGACCCTTAACTAGAGATCTTGCCACCGGGACAATAGGTCATCCTCTGTGCTGATGTCATGTCTGCCTCGTCTTGTCCTATGGAAATTACAGCCCTGTACATTTGCCTGCTAAAGCGCTATAAGTGACATTAGAGCAGTGACTGACACAACAGCAGCATTCACCGGCGAGTCTGTGTGCAAAGAATACGGTCGGACCATTCGGGCATCAAGCCTCCCTAAGGCAGCTGTTTAGTGCAGATCCTTCACAGTAGTTCTTTTACCTTGATGGTGTTGCGGTAGATTTTACTGCATTTCAGTGTGTTTTATGCCACACGACCTTTGTTGTAGACATGCAAGCAGAATATTGTTGGGGCTCGATCATCATGGCATGTGCTTGCTCAAGGACAAGCCAAGGATAATGCAGCAAACCATCTGAAAAGTTAGATGTGGTCACTGGTACCTGACGCTGCACCTAGCTGTCTGTAATATGTGGGGTTTTAGATTTTTACGTACAAATAAGCTATTTCAGAATGCAAGTTTGGAAACTGCCTGCTTATACCTGTGAAAAAGGTTTCCGCTTACAGCTATAAAAAGAAAACATTTCTCTGAAGCATTGTTTGCCTCAGCACTCTACCCTCATTCAACAGTAATCTCAAACTCGAGGTTTATTCATCTCAACATGTGACGAGGGAAAACTCAATGCCTTCCTGGTTAAACACTTTACAGTAGAATACAATTGCATTATGGCTGACAGGATTCAGCGAGTCCTGCATTTTGTTCAGTGCTATTTGTTGTATAGTTTCACAGTTAAAAAAAAAATGGGAATTTGGTTAAAAGGGGCAGTAACGGCCATCTTTTCTTCTCAAGATTCGGTAAACACTGTAGGCATATGTAAAGCACAGGGGCACTTCTAGCTAGGGTATATGCCACAAAGCCAAAAGGAGCAAGACAGGCCTGTAAAACACATCTGACACATTCACCTCAAAATACACACAATGAAAAGAGTAATGGCAGAAAATGTAGATGTATTTGAAAGGGTTTCGATTCTCTCATGTGTTGGTTTCTCTCTTTCAAAAATTGTAAAAAAAATGTTTTATCTCTTGTAGGTTTGCCTGGCACACTAACAGATCTCGAGAAGAGGCGGCAAGTTTTTGGACAAAACCTTATACCTCCAAAAAAGCCTAAAACATTCTTACAACTAGTTTGGGAAGCTCTACAAGATGTTACACTTATCATCTTGGAAATTGCAGCCATTATATCCCTGGGGCTCTCATTTTATCGACCGCCTGGAGGAGAAAATGAAGGTAAGACGGAAATGGTTATATTTACATTTCCTTAACATAAATAAGATGCTATAATGCTGTGTTCCTCAATGGATTGGTTCCATGCCTTGGGCCTAAGCACATACTGACCTGATAAGTGTGACTGAAAAAACAACCATATGGATTAGGTGCTACCTATGCAAGATAGTGCTTTTATTATATATAAATATAAAAACAAGCAAATTAAATATTTTATCAAACCGGATGTTGCAATTTTGCTTAATCCCCAGTTTATTGTAACTCTACAGTCCTAACTACATGTAACATTAGAACTTTTTCGGCATGAACTGATTTTGGTTTCAGCTCAACTTGCAGGTACAAAACTTGAATTCTTTGTAAAAAGCCTTACTCGTTCCTCAACACTTCAGGGGTCAGGGGTCCTCAAACTACGGCACGCGGGCCACATGCGGCCCGCGGAGCGTATTTACCCGGCCCGCCGGGTGTTTTTGCCTCAGGACAGTGGCGGAACTAACGGGGTCGCAGAGGTCGCAACTGCGACCGGGCCCTGGAGTTCTGCCAGTCAGGGGGGCCCAAGGGGTGCCGAGCGGTTGCTGAAGACGACCGCTCGGAAACTCT
>VKOC01002418.1:0-30366 GCA_009364415.1 Spea multiplicata | reverse complement strand
TGATCTGATCATCATCAGCCCACTTACTAAACACACAGCGTTTGACCTGGAAGCACCTGGACTTTCAGGTCAGTGCTGTTTTTTTTTAATTCATTTTTTTTAACTCTTTCAATGCTGATGTTCCATTGGAGCACAGCATTGACTGATATTTAGTCCCCATAAGCTTGTGGGGACAAATGTTAACCTCTACAATGCCACAAATGTGGCATTGAAGGGGTTAACGCTGCACTGTCGCTCTCAGGCAGCAGGGGAGGGTTGGGGTGGTCTCCACACTCATGTGGAGACTGGAGAACCCTCTCCCCTGTCCTTGAAGCTGCCTCTAGACCAGCCATTGTAGGGAGGAGTCTCTTTGATGTTTCCTGTAGGCTTCCATGCCATCAAAGGGCTTGTGGGGGCTCGTTTTTGCTGTTGCTGGTCTGCCTGGGCTTCCTTGCAGACCACCAGCAGCAGAGCCCTGTACAAAACGGGAATTAACCTCTAAAATTCTGTGGCATTGAAGGGGTTAACGCTGCACTTTAGCTCTCATGGAGCGATCAGGCAGCAGGGGGATGTTGTGTCAATCAACACAGTACCCCCTTCCCTGAAGCTGTCTGTGGCAGCTGTAAACACAATTGCTGGTTTGCCAGCAATCACGTTTTCAGCCTACAGAATCACTCCGTGGGAGTGATCGCAGGCTTGGGGGCGGTTGTGCTGGTCTTCCCAGACACCTGGGCAGACAGCAGCAGCGCCCCCGCGATCGCCACAATTGTCACAATTTTGGGGAATTTAACAGGATGACAAACACCTAGGCGCCAGTCTAGTCACCATGGCAACCTGGCGCCTGGGATTTGTCGAGCCCTATAATAACCACATACATTTGGATCGGTCTGCTATGGACACAGGGTGGGATATTTAGCTCTTCCTCCTACACACACAGATTGCTGATTTTGTTGATACTTACAGACATCTGCACCAATTGATTTCTTGAAGAAGCCCAAAGGGCGAAACGCGTAGAAAAGAAAGACTCAATTGGACTTCATTTTTATGAGATTTTAACCAAATGCCTGCATATGCACTTTGTGCATGAAAAAACTGTGAGTGCATTCCTATTGGTATATATTGTTTTATCTGAAGATACTGCACTATTTTAAGTTTGTCTTTTAGATTTCCATTGAAGAACATTAAAGCCTTTTTACAGTCCATATTGATGGGTTGGATTTGCCTCTTTCACTTGTGAGTGCAATATATCACTTAGTCACTACAATTGACCATACCATCTACACCAGTGGTTCTCAACCTGTGGGTCGCGACCCCCTTGACCCTTCACAGGGGTCGCCTAAGACCATCGGAACACACATATTTCACAATATATAATTACATATTGTTTTTGTGATTAAAGTTCTGAAATAGCAACGAAAATCGTTTTATGGTTGGGGGTCACCACAACATTAAGGGTCACGGCATTAGGAAGGTTGAGAACCACTGATCTACACTATATTGTATTGGTTTTTTTCCCCTATATATGCACCTGCGCCCCATACATTTCTGGCTTGCTCTTCCTCCTACACCTGTTATTAAATGCATTGGGAACATCATTTCTATTACTGTTGAAAGCCAAAACTATTTCAAGAAATAATACTTTATCCAAGTAATATTTTGCCTAATATTTGTAATTTAATATATATTTTGGGAACCCTTATTAGTCATGTGATGCAACACTAGGCACTGGCGTTTTGGCATTGTTTTTATGTGATTAAAATTTCAGGGGAAAGACTGAAATGTCACATCTAAGGTTTTTTTACACCACAGAGTGCAATAAATGATTTATATTTTATATGTAAGCAGAACATAGCCTACAAAAGAATTGCTGACTTCCTTCTAACACGTCATATAACTGTATTTAGTTTGATTTTGCCATGCTTGGATTGTTGGCGTCCATCCCTCGGTCTTCTTTGGCTCAAAAGGATTCACTAGTTGCAGCGAAACGAAACATCCGCAGTGAAACCGCTCCATGTGAATAAATGCTAATATTCAGATTTGCAATTCTAACAGGACCATCTTATACTGACAGATACAACCACTTATGTATGGAAGCTAAGCTACTAATATGATATCATGACAGGGAAACAAAAATAAATATGGAAATCCTTGGTTAGATCCTTTGTGGGAATTCCAAAAATAGAAGGCTATTCTTTCAGGATTTGGCAACTGAAAAGCTTAACCAGGTCATTTCTGCTGCTGCACAGAGGTGGATGGAGATTTCACTAAGGGAGCTGCAGCAGATGCGGGTGAAGAAGCTCCTGTACCGTTGTCTTTTAGTAAGAAAAAGGGGAATCCCCTGAGCACAGATGTTCATGAATAAGAGTGCACTTAGAAATTGGCTAATGTGCAGTATTAAAGTGCATGTGTATTCATAAGCATGTTGTTCCCATATCGTGTATGTGAGTCTGCTTGAATATGTATGAATACGTAACTCTGCCCCAAAGCACATATTTGTTCCATGCTATCTTATCTGATGATAACAGCTCCACGGTTCCCTCACTCATAAATATTAACAGATACTTATGTTTTTATACACTGTTGTGTATTTTAATGCATACAAAGCTATTTCCTTTGTCACTTTCATTTTCTTACTTTATAAACCATTAGGAAACCTTCACTCTTCAGCTGTTGCTGAACATGTAGAGCAACCTGGCGATGGGAGCGTTATCTACTAATGTATTATTGTCCTTTTCCAACTCTATGTAATAATCAGTGTTATCAAACTATTATTAGTATATTGTCATTGCTATGGAGAATGTCAGAATTTATGACATTGATGAAGTGATGAAATTAACCAAGATTTTAAAAATTATGAGATAAGAGGTACTGGCGAAGCACAGGTAGAACTGCCAAATGGAATTTGATTTACATATAGTAGGGAGATTACTAATGTGCTTCAAACACAGAGACAAACATGAAGCCAGCATTTATAATTTACACACGTAAAGTGGACCTTAACTTCTACATTGAGTGAGTACATTAAGAGGGGAGGGCAAGGGATATGATTTCAGTCAACAAGCAGTTTAAATACATTTGTGTGATGATGCAAAGGCGATCTCTACTAGCATGAAATAATAATAAGATTTTGTCTTTCTAGATGCATAACTGTGTTGCTATGTTACCAATATATTCTGCGTATTACTAGATTTACTGTATATGTATGCTAATGCTTGTCTGTACAAGTTTAGATGTGCCACCGCATATTGTACACCTTTGTGTGTTAATTGGAGCAGTGGAGAGAGCTCCCGCTGTTAGTGTCAAGTCTATTAAACACAGAGGATATTATGAACCCCTTTAAGGATAGAGCGTTTGCACATTACTTGAAATGTTATTATAACATTCTGAAGGTCAAGGCGTAGCTTAATTCTATATTCCTGTATGTGCTATTTCATCCTAACTTTGGATTGCTAAAGCTACATTTCATTAGAACCAGAAATATAGCTCATAAAGCAGGGCACAGCTTAGTTTAGTCCCTACATTTTATAATTCACAATTAATTTGATGTCTTACCTGAATCTTACCACTTACCCTCCCATATGTTTGTAGTTTTGGCTCTTCCTATCAGTGTCACAGTGGTTGGTTTGTAAGGGTAAGGTGGAGGTGGAATCGTGGATTATAATTTGAAGGTTTTGGTTGGTTTATGTTTGGGGTTGGTGGTTTCGAGCTGGTCGGTGGCTTAGAACCTGGTGTTGGACAGGGAGGCTCTCGGTATGCTTCTGTCCTGGTTGTTATGTTATGGTTCATATCGGTGTGCTATATGTATGTGAAGGGGTGTGTGTGTGTGTATGCTGTTTTTAATATGTTGGGATGTTATGTGGGCAATTATTTATCTCTTTCTCCATACATATACAACTGTGGCCAAATTCTGCGTCCATGTGTTATTTTGGAAATGAGGTCACTAAACATGTGATCACGCATTGGCGATGCAACAGGCAAGCATGTGTAATAAAGCCATTCATAGAATTAAGGTGCATCAAAAATGCCAATACAGCACACTGAGTAGTATATAATTCAACATGCCTTGCACTACCCAACTGATTTGTAACCATACAGATTATGGTTTTTATGAATGTATCTATTTAAAAGGTAACTATTACCTATGTTCCATTGTGAAAGAGATACAAAAAAAACAGCAGGCTGCACGTGTGCACACATGTTGTCAATTTACGTTCTTTACAAGGTCATGTGGTTTGTAGAACTGAGTAGATGTGTGCAAGAAGGCATTGAGAGTGAATGTCTTTTAATCTGTAAATTACATGCCTGCTGAGTCAAGGACCCTGAGTACATTAAATTGTAATTTTGTACCTTCTCGACAACTCATCCAGATTTGAGTGCATCACTTACCCTCACAAAGCTGGCAGGAAACCATCCTTCTTCATCATCAATCTGACCCCACCACCAGTCCTTGTTGGAAGCATCCAGGACCTTGATTACGTCCCCAGCTTTAAACGCCAACTCCCGGTTGGCCATGGTGACGTGATCCCATGCTGCCTCAGCACTTACAATAGATCCACCACTGATCAGCTGTGGAGACAAAAATGGCATCCCAGGTTACCTCTACTTAGCCATCGAATCTGCTCTATGTAACATTTATATAGCAAAGATGACTTACTTACGACACCCAGCACAGGACAAAGAGGAGGAAGAAGGTTTATGATCACAGCAGTAGATTTCAACCTTGTCTACTAGAATTCTAACCAGAACATAGTATATGAGGCAAAGATTCTAACAGAGGCCCCCAGAATGACACAATATAATGACAAATCTATCCCAATAGTCCTCTCTATATTTGTCTGTATACAATTAAGCTATTTCATTGACTACATTGTTATGTTTGATTAACATGTGGATTTGTTTTTTCTCAGATGAAAGGATTTCCCTATTAAACATAATACAATGTTTTTAGTACTGTATATTTTTAAATGAAAAAATATTTTTAATTTATTCCAAATATCTATTGTGATCTAAAGAACAGGGTGTCGTGGGTCTGGTGTTTAACAAATACTTGGTGCGTTGAGTACGTTTAAACATCTCTTTCTTGGCTACTTTTTAGTTCTCTGTGGCATGGTGCCTCGTCTATTCTGTATCTCTCAGAAATGTACTTTGAAAGTCTAATGTAGTCAAATGTAAGTTTGCTAGCTCTTTATTTTGCAATACAGCATGCAGAGGAAAATACATCCAAGTAAAAGCAGCAAAGCACAGCTAACTATCCCTGGGAAACAGGGCAGCCCTTGATAATGTCACAGCCATCCACAGCCTCCCTTAATCTGTACTACAAGGACGGGCTAGTTAAGCATGCAACTTGAATCCACCCCAAATCCCAAGAGTTATGCTACTTGGCTCCAGATAAAACTGATATCTCCACCAGAACAAGACACATTCAAACACTTACAAATCACCTTAATCAATGGGATTTATTTGACCGTAAGTATACACATAGAAATGCAAATATTGAAGTATGTTAAAATATATTAAGAAACTCATGCTGTACATCCTATCACCATCATGTATACTCAATACAGTACAAATCATATGTGTTAGTTTCTTTGTAGTATGTTATACTATCCCTTATAACTCTTGCCTGTCTTGCACATGAACTTTACAGCTGCTGACTGACACTGAGCATTTGTTAAACCTATTGCTAGTAATTATCTTAAAATCTTGCCCATCATTTCCCGTAATTACATAGGTGAACTGGTGCATACCTTGGTGAACCATGCATCACGGCTGACTCATACAGACTTCCAACCATTCATTTACTCCAAACAATACAAAATGCATGTTTAAGACGTGTTATTTTGAAATCTCAACTAATGTTATTCTATTCAGGTTTGGACAATCACAATCCTTGTTACTTTCACAGTCCAAGAAATAGCTGAGTAGCAAAGAGTATAATTATATTGTCAGTATGTCTGCGACACTAAATAACATTGTAACTAATTCTGGGCTGCTCTGTCTGGACTTTGTCATGCTTCATAATAACATCAGGCATTAACTGATGGCCCAGGACATGTAGAGAATAGGGTGGTGAAAGGGACAAGGAATATGTAATGAACACCTTCCTGCGGACGGATCTGCAGGCTAGAGATAACAGTACTTATACTGCCAGGCTATTGTGCGGAGAGCTCACCGTGCCAGCCAAGTGTGGTGTGTTGGGGGAGGCATTCACTGGCATCTCTAAAGAGGAGCAAGTTAGAACAGAGTGGATACCATCCCTTCCTTTTACCACTAGATCTCACTTTTAATTTATTGTATCTTTATTTTCATTAATTAACCACTAATACACTGGACAGAATGCCAATCCGACATATAATTCAGCATTGTCCCTACCATGTTCAAGAATGAGCAATTAGTGAACCCTAGGCCCAGATCCAATGGCCCATTTAAAAACAAGATTTTTGAGGAAAAAACATTGCACACTAAATTGTTTCTCACCGATAAGACATTCAACTTCTAGGGTTCATAGTCCAATAATGAGTGCTTACCGTTCAAGCTTACGTACACATTTAGTAAACATAAGTGTGAATATACTAATAGTGAACTTTGGTTTTATTTAAAAATTGCCTCATAGCAAATCTCTGGGTAGCCAACTGAGGTCAAGATAATTAAACACTTAGGTCCAATTAAGATAAACCAGCTGTAAGAAAGTCCAGATCCACTTGATACAAACTGAAACGGATACAAGACATATACAAGCTTTACATATACATTTAAAACCCTACACATTACCATCATATTTATGTCACAACCGTTTTGCGTACCTATGTGAAAAGTATTTAAATACGTGTAAATTATATAATTATGATGATAATAATAACTGCAATAGACTGCCAAATGAATATGACATTGCATCCTAAATACAAAGACACTAATATGTAGCTGATTGTTACTTTGCAGCATTAACAGCTTCTACTCTTCTGGAGTGTTTCTGTGGAAATTTTACATATCATCGTCCAAAATGTCTTAGTATGCTGAAGACCACTCAATCCGACCCTTTGCATTGTACTTGGTGATGTGAGGCCTGCATTCTACTGATCTGCCATGAAAACCCATTCCATGAAGCTCCCGCCGCACAGTTTTTGTGCTGATTTTAATGCCAGTGGAAGTTTGGAACTCTTCACCTGTGGAATCAGCAGAGCGTTGGTGACTTTTACACACCATATGTCTCAGCACTCGGTGACCCCGCTCTGTGACTTTACGCAGTCTTCTGCTACGTGGCTGAGTTGCTGCTGTTCCTAAACACTTCCATTTTCCAATAATACCACTTACAAATTGACCGTGGAATATCTAGCAGGGATTAAATTTCACAAACTGATTAATTGCAAAGGTGGCATCCTATCACAGTACCACGTGTGTATTCACTGAGCTCTTCAGAATGAGCCATTTTTTTCGAAACGGTTTGTAAATGCAGACTGCCGTGTGTCCTAATACTTTTGTCCATATAGTGTATATCAGAACTAATATAGTATTTTAGATTAGGTTAAAATTTAAATACAAACAATTACAATCCACTCATTGTTAAAGAGAATATTAATGAAAATACCAAGCCCAAAAAATCCCGGTTAACTCTAATGATGATTTTGGTAAGCTGTTAATGAACATTACTAAGTAGCATACAGCTTGTTCTTAATATTAGAAATGTAATACTAATTACATCATACTAATTTTGCTACTAGTGTGAACTATAGGGCAATCATTCAGTTATCCGGATTTTAAAGCTGTCCCAATCAGCAAGCGTAGGAGGGTAAGATCATAAATGTCAATATCACTCAAACACATCCATGTGATATATCTGCCACCATTCAGCTCCAGCACTGGCTCAGTAAACATCACTTGGGGGCTCTAACGAGACCCCCAAGTTAATCAGTGGCAAGTATCGCTGGACCATGGATGAAGAGGAGGGAGATGCAGCTTGGAAGGTTTGTACATTATTTTTTCTTTCAGTTTAAAAGAATGCTTATTAAAGTATTCATGAAGTTCTTTAAAAACATTTTTTTGAGCGGCTGTCAGAGGCATTATATTGTCTCCTTAACATAGTATGGTTGTCACGTCATTTAACTATAAAACCCACGCACAAGCAAAATAAAGTTTGCTTCAAAGTCCAATGGAAATCAGGCTGACTCACAGAAGGAAAAAATGATATAAAGACCCCTTGCTTGCAAAGTGCATGTGCTTTCTTTTAGTGTACATCATCTATAGATTGCATAGCGGGTTGAATATCTGACCCTTTAGCTCACAATTCACTGGAACTGGTAACCAGCCCTGATGCATCTTTTAATCTTTGCCAGTGATTTGCCGCTGAATTATTGTATGCTCTGCAGGAGATTCAGGCAAATGCTGCTGTGTGAGTCACTGATTGTGATGCCTCCTACGCTCGCTGCCTACCCTGATCTAAATTTAGAAATTCAGGCCAAGAAAGTTGGAAGGTTTAACCCTTTCCAGGCAGCTAAACAGGAATAACTATAGGCTCTAAATTGTCAGGACTTTTAAAAATAAAAAATAAATATCGGGTTTATTTAGCTTTTCCAAGAGTTAGAAGCATAAAGAACCTCTACCTTAAGTGAAAAGGTTGCTTTGAACTTGGGGTTTAGGGAAGAATCAAAATATTCAGCTTTGGTATGGCCTAGAACAATATCACACCCAACGGCATCCTGATCTGGAACTCGGCATCGTCCTTTACCAGGGCAAATATAGAAACATACATACTGCAGGGTTCTCTCATTACTTTCCACCTTAATGTGTATGCACTTATACAGACACATGCACACACAAGTCAGTCCCATTAAAGCTACATGATATACGTTTTCCATAAGCGTCCTGGTTTTATATTAATATATATATTGAATTGAATATATATATTGAATATATATATTTATATTGAATATACAGTTTTATATTAATGAACAATTTAAAAGGCAAGAGCTGTTGTTGTACCCGTATCTAACATGACAATGTGCCCACTTCTAAAGCTCTTAAGCTGCAGTCCTCTCATTTGTTGATGTCATTGGGAATCACTGTAATGAACGTGGCAGGCTATCTGGTGCAATGGTGAATAAATATAATGTGGCAAGAATGCAAGCTCTAAAGTGACACGGGGGAAGGCTGTCAGCGCTCTCGTGCTTGTAATGAGGGGACCAGGTAAAGCTTGTGACAGAGCTATCAGATAGCTCTAAGATCATTCACACATCAACTGTGTGACCCTGAGATTTTCTTGTTGGCACCTAAGGCTGGTATTCCCTATGCGCCCGCATGCGCAAAGATGGTACCACTAAATCAAATAATATTTTTATCCTACTGATAAAAGAAAACTTGTTCATGGAAATTGTCATTTGCAACATATTATATTGCCAGAATACAAGTTTGTGGGCACTTGAGCTACTGATACTCAGCTGGATGATGTTTAGGGTTATATAATTCAGTGTCCAGTGGGGGGGGGGTAATTCTGCATTCACCTATTGCTGAATGATAGCAAAAAAGCTCAAATGCGGCACAAATCTATAATGTAAAGCATATCAGGAGTAAGATCAAATTAGCCATTATTGCACTAATTTGCAAAAAAAAGTTGCTCGGTATACATAGATTCTATTGACTTTTTCCCCAGCTGCAGTTCACTGCAAGACCTATATGTTACCAGAGCAATTAGTAATTTTCATGAATACATCATGGGTAGTTTTGTCTCTGCCTCTGGTCCTCAACAGCAAACGATACATAAA
Organism: Spea multiplicata; assembly: GCA_009364415.1. Lineage (NCBI taxonomy): Eukaryota > Metazoa > Chordata > Amphibia > Anura > Pelobatidae > Spea > Spea multiplicata. Next base: position 20,632 of record VKOC01002418.1, on the reverse strand, counting down.
GGTATAAAGATAAAAGGAGTGAGGGCTGTGATTGCAGAACCTAAAGAGTTTACCGAGCTAGAAGTAACAAGCGTAGTCTAACACTCACTTAGCACTAAAAATACCCAGAATTAAAGCTGTTATAGTTGCAACTGCTCTGATGCAACACGAGTCTTATTTTTGCCTCCTATAATTAACTGTCTTTTCACAACACATTTTAACAAAATGATCACTTCTCTGAAAACACAGCCATATGGATTGATTTTGTGCTGGCAGCCTGGAGGCAGTTTAGCCAATGACTGTTCTGCATTCTCACGCAAGACCTTTCACTAGAGAATGTTGAATTGAACCTGTGACTATATCATGAGGGTATATATATATATATATTTCCGTACATAGTTATAAAATAAACACTTACATTACAGATCGCATGAGTACTGATGCATTACATGTGATGGCTTTCTGTCAAAACGCTGAGATGAAATTTAGATGGGTCTTGATGTCCTGTGACATACATGTACGCAGCACACTAGCCCATTACCTAGGTGGGCCACTTCAGAAAATTTCACCCACAGACCTCATGCCAAGCAGTACATTTCTCTATTCTTCTTCTGTTTCCCAACCTGCTGCTTGATACGATACTATTAAAGGTGAAAAAATATTTCTGTTTTACAGGTGATCTGGTCTTAACACGTTCAATACCAAAGGGGAAGGATTAAAAAAGAAAGAAAATATTTTTAAGAAGCAATCTGAAAGCAATTTAGAAATGCATAAGAAGAAGACAAAAGGCATTTCATGATACTCTATTAAGCTGTCTTAATTACAAAAAGGGGCTTAGTAAAATCATTATGATGTGTTTTATAATTATAAAACATTTGCCTACATTTATGTATATATCCGCATGGAAGGGATGATCGAATATGATGACGTGAGCAATGTCGACTAGTCCAGTGTAAAAGGTGTGTGATTTATTAATAAATCTGACATGATGATTATGTTTTTGTGATATGGAAGCAATGTTGAAATTGAATTGGTTTCCGTGAGAATTCTCTGTATAGGAAAATGTAACTTATCTTTGTGTGGTAAGTTTGTGTCATCGCAATAAAATGAGTTTAGGATTTTCAGAAGCATGAGGTAGCAAAAAATAAAATATTACATTCGGGAGCCAAAATATGTTATGTTAAAAAAAATACAGGTTTGGTTGCATGCTAATGCAAATAATGATTTTTTTTTTGGCATGATAATTTTCTCTAGGAAATAAGAAAAAGATGTGTTTCATCATTCTGCCACAAATTAACAATCTTAAATAATGAATTACTCACATGAATTAATTATCATTACAAGTACCCACATATTCAACACGAAACCAGACATCATTTCTCATAATTAAAAGACTGAGAAACATTGCCAGTAGGTTAAGATACACTGACTTTTGCTCGCTGGCTTCATTGTTATATCAAAGAACATTTAACTCATAAAAGATATAGCAAAACTACCCTTCTAATATTATGTGTCCCTACATGTGTGCCAGTATTGGGAAACCAGGCTCTTAGGAATCAGAGCTTAGGAATACTTCTATGTTGCCATTAAAAAAAATTCATTTAAGAAAAAAATTAACACAGCAGCACATTATATTTCAAAAATGATGGGAACATTATTTAATTTCTTTCCCAAGAGTAAAGAGATAGTCAGCTTTGATGTGTGATGCAATTAAGAACATCAAGGCATTACGAAAACCTGAAAATCACTGAGAAATATTACAAATTACTCTGGATTCTAAATCAAAGTTGTCGAATGCAAAGATAAAAAGGGATTGGATCAAGTCCATAACTGGCTTACACTGTTTATCACAATTTCTGGTTCTCACTCAAACAATGCAACGAAAGAATTATGCCGGTTGAGTACACTGTTGTCAAGACAGCTAACATGGAAAAGAAGTGGTTGCAGGAAGAGTGGGCGATTATCCTCCACACTTTTCTCATGTGATTATTTAATTAAAGAACAGTTCTAAATGATCAACCGTTGTATTGGCTTGACATCTCGATAAAGCTCGGAACCTGCTTGCTCTTCTGCTGTTAGCTGGTGTTAATATCATTGTAGTGAGGCAAGAGCTCTTTGTTTGCTACACTGGTCAAGGTAAATAATGCGCCAGAGACCTGCAGCTACCCTTACAATAACTCTAAGGTGTCCAACTGTGCCAACATCAATGCAGAACTGTTCATACACAACCGACATTCCCCGGGAGACTTTGCTTCTCCTTCTCATTTATTATCCAACAGCCCATTGTTGTCACTATATGGAGCAGATTACAGTGATACGGTAGCAACACCAAAACATATCTGTGTTAGTCGTTAAAAGTATCTTATTTAGTAACTGACTAAGTAATAAGGAAACTGGGAACCTTGTTAAATAAAATATGAAACTAATATAGTGAGTTTTAAGCTGGGAAGTGGTGATTTAAACATGCATGAGATAGACGTAAGCCTATCCTGAATCTAAAAACGAGAACAGATGAAGGTCTTATATCAGGAAAAAATAGGCAGTCTTATATCTGCTATAATGTTCATATATATATATATGGAAGAAGGGCTTGTTTAATCCCCACTTCCTCTTTGACTTGGCTAAGTTAAAATAAATTAGATTGTAAGCTCCATTGGACAATGAAAAAGTATTTGTAAAGAAGTATGTATGTTGCTCTTTGTAGTGTGTAATATGTAATAAACACAATTGAAAATGTATTAACACAACTCTGCTCAGCTGGTGCTAACACACTGGGAAATCACCGCTTTGTAATAAGAGCTATAAATCAATTGCTGTTTTCTCCAATGTACTAAAGATAAACATGACCGGGAATGCTGTGATATTACAAGGTCTTAAGTGATAGCAAAATATTAAGAGCCTGCCAACTGTAGTAAATACACAACTATCAACTATTAGTGTGGATTTGTGTCTCGATATTAGACCTCAAAAGCAAACTTTCATTCAAGCCATGTTCAACGACACAAAAAACCCCCACAAAAATTCATTTAACAGATCCCGTGACCTAGCATTTTTCTTGGATACCCTGCATTCAACAAAAAATATTTAAAACATGTGCCATAATCTAAAAATATGGGCTTTACTGCCATTTTAAAGAAATATACAATAAAATCATATCAATGTTGTACTGTTGAATGGCAGAGATTAAAATAAAAGATTATATCCAATATCAAAACACTTTTAAACAAAAGGGGAACTTTGCTTAAAGTTTAAACCAAAGGGCCTGGCATATACAGGGTTAATGCCCCCTATACTCATAGCCCTATCCTAGAGCTCCTACAGGGAACTCATGGAATCTAATCCCTGACTGATAGCACACCAGCTCCCAGGGTAGTTATGCCAAACATGTTTTCGCGGGTACATTCGTTTCATTCATTTTGCAACTCTTGAATTTTAAAGACGTAATTCATGTTCCCCCAGTAGCCGTAAGGCTCGACACAAGCTGGCTTTCCATTTGTCATATCTCCCATCCTTCCTTGTAATACTTCATTACTGGAGAGGTAATGTGATCTATCAACAGCTTGAAAGCTCTTGGCTGTTCCAAGTAACCTCATGGGCCATGGATGTAATAGTTGGTAAGAAGCCCGAAGATTTTCTTTATATCAGCATTACCTTTTGACCATTTTTTTTGTAAATAACTACAATATTCACATTCATGAGCACAGTGATCAAAGCTTCCATCCACGAGGTACAAGGAATGAGCAGTTTTTTTGAGGGTCAGATCATAAGTATACATAATATTAAGAGGTTAACCTGTTTAAGATATAGTACATTTTTAATCTTTGTTTTCCCAAAAAGACCACATTATGCAATGACATAGACTACATGCTGTCCCTGGCATAAAATAACTTAATGATTCTATTTCTTTTGGGCACTATAAAACAATACAGTGTAAGCCCCCTTGAAACGAATCATGGATAGTTATCTCTTTATCTTTAAAAAAGAGTTGAGTCAAGCTGACAATCTAAGAGAAGTGCATTATCTTCAGATTCCTTTATTTTGACTTAAATCTGATGGATGGAAGTTTTTCCCTATTACATTAAGCCACCAATCCCTTGGAAGTATAATACATTTCAGTATAATTCATTAACCAGAGACCAAACATTGCCAAGTATTGCACCTTTCGAGTTTCAGATAAAACCCCAATTGTTTCACATCAGGAACGAGTCGACTTCTTAATCTGAAGTTAGCTCTGAATGAGTTTTTAAGCAGCATGCTGAATAAGGATGAACATAACCCAAATCATCAGGAGAGCCCCCTGTGGAAACACAGAAGCGGCACGCACTATAAGCAGCTCAATGCTAAGTCACCAAATGTCCAACCAGAGTTCAATTCATAATGAGTTCATTTTCCAGAGCTATAATCCTACCACAAGAGAGGCGGAAAATGATTCTCTCACAAACACAAGATGCCGGTCAGAGAATTTGAAAAAGTGCTCAGCAATATATCTGTGTGAGCACATGAAGATGAAATAGCAATCGAAATAGTGTCAGAGGAGCATCAGCAATTGGTTTAATTACCAAGCTGATTTAAAGTTATCAATGGTATTCTTACAGGTTAACTAACTTTGGTTAGACATAACAGTCTTATTTATTTTTTGATCAATGGTACATATTGAGAATACATTAACCGACGTCCAAAGGAAATTTGAACAAAAAACCCAAAATCATCAATGTTTAATGAGCATAGAACTAGTCACTGTGTGCGCTTATCCAGTTTGGTTTACAATGTGGTTGAAACATGACTTTGGACAGGGCATCCGACAATCTATTATCAATAAAACAATCTATCAAACCTGCTATTAGACATATATGGATCTACCAACTTCTACAAGATTTAAATGAACTTTTACAAAGCTACCAAAGTAAATTTTGTCTAATAATAAAAAATGGGGGCAAGCTATTCATATGACTTTACCATACCTGGGAACTCGCAGGGTTTAATACATGGGGTTTTACTAACAAAACAGCAGGGACTGGGGAAGAGAGGTAAATCACTATTTAATACAATAGAGATAAACAAACCTAAATTTGAGAAAGTTTGGGATAGAGCAATCTAAAGGAATTTTAAGTAAAAATTGATTCAAAAAGGGCAGACTAGATGCGTCGATATTTCTTTTAAAGATATCAACCAGCAACAAGTTTCGGATGAGAATTTTTAAAGGAGGAGGAAACACAAAGTCTAATTTACTTCTCAGCAGCTGGGTTTTATAGAATAACATACAAATTGGTGTTGTTTTATTTTAATTTCTCGCTGTAGAGTTTTCTCACTGGCATAATAATCTTAATGAACTGAACGACTGTAGCCAGTGGTTTTGAAGTCCCATTGGCCTCTTTAGGATCTGCACTCCCACACATCGCAGGTTTTGTAAAGTTGTGTATATTCTCGCTTTGAATCCTATATTCTTGCGATTGGGTTTTATAAGCAGGGTGACCAGATTTCCTAACTGCCATTTAGGGCTACTTACTTTCTTACTTTCAGAAGTACATTTCATCAAAGTTATGCTTGAGACTGGCAAAAACTTTTTTGCCAGTGCATTTTTCAGTATTTGTGCAACCAATTACTGGCTACTTAAAAGTCATACTTCTATACATGTTAAAAATGTATTAAGAAATAGAAAAATAAAACAAAACAAGTTGCGATACTGAACACATTTTTGTTATTGTTTATGTTTTGGTTTTTTTTAATGATTAAGAGCTTTTAAAAACATGTATAAATTCCTAACTATATAATAAACATACTTTTAAATGTATAGATAACATATATATATAGTGTATACTGTAAATAGATTCTTGAAAATAAATATAATACCGGTACTATCAAGACTGTAAATTATAAATATATTCTCTCTGAGACATTAATATTAAATTATTACAACAGTTGTCGTTACTAAAGTCCACTAAATGACAAGCTGTTGGGGGTTACTTTCTGTGAGCTGGTGGGTTACAGGTTATTTAGCAGATATACTATGTTCCAAAGACAGGCTGCTCAATATTTCTGTTTTATTATAAGTTTAGTGTTATACCGGGACACTTACTGGAATAACACTTTGGCTCCGACACACAGGTGCTGACTGTGCAGCAGCCAGCAGCAAACATGTAAAGTCAACCAGAGGCTTAGCTGCCAACCAATGGCTCAGCTGCTACCAGCCAATCAGAGGCTGAGCTGCTATCTGCCAACCAATCAACCAAAGGCTATGCTGCTGCCTGCCAACCAGAGACTGAGCTGTCATTCAGAGGGCTGACCTGCCAAATGCCAACTGGCCAACCATAGGCAGTCAAAGAAAAGGCTTCTTCATCCAAGTGCCTGCAATCTGCAGATCAGTGCACTGACAGAGCTCGGGGCCTGGGACCGTGCCTCAAAATGAGGGGCTGTCCCTGGCAATCCAAGACTCGTGGCCACCCTATAAGCCATCACTTGCATTTTAAATATTGCATTCTATGCAAGATCAGAACTGTAAAAACAAAAATAGTCTAATAAATGAGGCACTGGACTCTAAGCAGCATTTTATCTGTAGACAATCATTTCAAAATGGAATGTGGTTCATACCCCTACTCAGACTGGCTATTGTGCAAAACGGGTGCCAGATCCTGTCTTATTGGGCAGCCACCAGCTGGATCTCCGCAGCCATGCACTGCAAAAGTGTAATAATGTAGCGCAAGCCTTGGATCTTCAGCCGGATGCTGCGCACACATTATTTATTGTATGCTGTCTATTTTCATCTAAAGTATGTGCCTACCTAATTATTGTTGTGTTTACAGACTAATTAACTCCAATCCTGTATAAGGGGTTTATTCACTAAACATGGCATTTGGGGGAGAGTTGAACATTTCAGCTCCCTGACTTGAGATGCAAATCCCAAAGAGCTTCCCCTGTAAGAAGGGCTACAGTAATAACAAAGGTTTTTCTGATAGCACCCACATTAACTAGACTGATAAATAAAGTCCTTCCAGTAGTTCTCGTAGGAGAAGATCGCTGGGTTTTGCCCTTTAGAACGCGTATTATATACACAAAGCTGAATGGCTGATGTGCAAATACACATATGATAGCCTCAGTGTGCTATATACATGCTTTCAGACGGAGGCATTGGTGCAAAGATGCACTTAAACTCTACAACATTTGTTTCAATTGCCTACTGCTGCCATCAGCTGGACTGAGACAAATCATTATGACACGTTAAAATGGAGCACACATAAAAACAACTTATGCGTGCGTACGGTGAAGGAACATTAACATGTTCATGGGTTTTCTCAGTCGTCCCGTTGTTGAATGTCTGTTGGCAGATCTGGATAATGCAGAGTGATCATGGTTTGTTTTTTTCGGGTGCTGTATTTCTGGGCTTGTTGGCTTGTGTTTTTGGGAGAGACAATGTTATTTTATATTGCTTTTTAAGCAAAATCCTTAATGAGCTCTATGCTTTTTATGTACTTCAGCATTATAATGCAGAATTATTAATTACGGTATGTGAGAGAATGACCCAGTGATGCCTACAATGGGTTTATAGAGTTCTGAGAAGACATCTTAAAGGAGCACTTTTTTGCATTTTTCTGCATTCTTATTAGAATTTAGAAAATGTAACGCCGCCCCCAACTACCTCTACTAAAGGCAGGTAGTATACCAAGATATGCTTCTTTCACACGCTCAATTGAACGCCTAGTGAAGTCAATGGGAGCTGAGCAGCTATTGAAATAAATGGGAGTAGCAGCAGTCAATCACATGTATGCTACCGAAACGCATGTGTTTTGCTAGCTATGTGACTAGCATCAGTTACGTCAATGAGAACGCTTCAGTATAGATAAGAAGATCAGGGGAAAAAAACAAAAGCATCATTTTCCCATCTCCAGTAACGAAACAATTCACTGTCCAGTTTGCATACAGTAAAATGCATCGGCGTCCATGCAAAAAGGACCGCAACATACATTAGAAAATAAAATACAATTTTACATTTAAGTAAATATTCCCAAATTCCTATTCCCTCACTGGAGCACAGGGGACTCAATTGGTATTGACAGATTCACATGTGCTAATAATACATCTTCTATCCTGTGCTCTTCTGAAAATGGCCTAAAAACCAATGCTTTTTAGGATGCATAAGAAACGACGTATTAACCCTTCTGACCGCGTTTTAAGCTGAGAATGCATCAGACCAAGTAAACATTAAATAGGTTCGAACAAATGAACCTTAATAACTAGTACAGATGCTATTCCTGATTCTGCTTTTCTCATGCTTCATTAATAGAAATTCCATCAAACACGCAACGACGCATGTTCTGGAACACTGAAGATTATCCAGGTAAAAAAAAACCAGATTTAACCAAATGAGTGCCCAAACAGTTAGAAGACTGACCTTGTTAGTGCAATCTAAAGGTGCCAGCAGCACCCCTAAAACTGAATATGAAGCCAATAATATGTATGCCAAAAGAAATATATATGAATTTTAATGAGTTGCAAGGTAAATACCATCCTGCGGGCAATGTTATCTCCGACTCTGGCTAATGTCTTGTAAATAAATATTGCTTACATTTTCACATGGAAGTGATGTAGTTCCACCATTCATTAAGCAGCTAATACAACATAACAACTAGTTGCCCCCAAAAGATGTATTGGCCTAAAACCGAAGAGGTTAAATTAGGCAGTTCTATCAAACTCTGTGTGAGCCTATGGCTGTCTCTCCTAATTAGCGTGGCAGACCAAAATAGAAATCCAACATATGATGTTGCTCAAACTGATATGTAGGAAGTGTCAACATAAAACAATTTGGTATTTTTCACACCGGAAGGTCAGGGACAGGAGTCACAAAAAGTTTTAGGGAAGAAAGGTGTCTGGGAGCATCATTCTATTGTAGAGCATATCCCACATAATAACGGACATAAATCCATATGAGGGGTTGTAATCCAATCTTATATAATTTACAGATGGTAATGAGAGTCTACAGTATAGTGTGATACATTAAATGCCAACATGCTCATAGAACAAATTCCAGACAAGAGATGTCAACAAACAGGGAATTCCGTATATACTTCAGTCTGATTTGATCAGCTTCAAATATTTTGATTGAGTGGACTGTCCTCTAGCTGGAATATCCAAAGACCCTGGCCTGGTTTTGGTCGGTACTTTGAAACCCTTGACCTAGAATTATTTAAGCACACAGAATCTCGGAGTTCTTCAGGCTTTTACGGCTCTGCGGTGGTTATGTATTTGCATCATGCTCTTAACCCCATAGCAACCAATGGAATGGCCCTATCTGCAGTACAATTTCTTTAGTTGCTATGGCAACACTGAGCAATGTTCAAACTTTGTATAAGAACAACTTTTTACATGTAATACATATACATCATTGTCACATGCCCATATCTCTGTATTTTTTGTAGCACATCATAAATTAACTTTAGATGAATTTGCGAAATCAGTTACGTTGCATCCTTTAAATAGGATGTAAACTTAATATTGTTGTCAGGCTTAGTATCTAATAGTGGTATTTAATCTCTTATTTTGTACAACATGATAAAGAACGTTGAGTTTTACTTGTTAGCCTTAAAGACGACTCTTACAGACTGAAATGACTAAATATCAGGTCCAGGCGTATTATAGTTGTTTGGGATCATCACATCTACATGTGCATCTTGTTTGGGGTCTGAATTGTTTCAAAATTTGAGTTGTTTCAAGTTAGCAGATAAGTTAAGTAGTTTAAAAAATAGCCAAGTCAACTTGACTGCGAACTACACAATTATCAGCAAGTTCTTATTCACAGAAAGTTGACGTAAGTTGATTTAGAAACCAAGTTTATAATGGTACTGCAACTCGATAATTTATCATCAGACTTGCATGGCAAACCTGACCACCGACCAAAGGAATGATTTCATGACCAACTCTACAGTTGTCAAGCAGGGCGCAACAGCAACAACTCAAAGGCATGTTGTTGTATAAAGGATTTAAGCAATGGTCAATATCATGAAAATGTAACCTCTAGTTAATACATGAAGGGTGCTGCTAAATAATTTTGAGCTACGTCAACCCTCAATACTGAGTGAATAGACCTATTTGACCTCAAGATTAGGAGTAGGAACCTCAAAAGCCCACCATTCTTGCCAGAAACTTTATGCGAATGTAACCTAAGGCTAGATGGCAAGCTCCCCAGCAGGGTTCTCATCTGCTGTTGAGTCTGTATGTATTAATGTATATTTGTTATATACGAGTTAACCACCCCATTTAAATTGTAAAACACTGCATAATTTGTTGGCACTTAATAAATACAAGGTAATAATAATCTGCTTTTCATTGATAAATGAGCGGGTGCAAGATTTTCCTGGCTTATACTTGTATTTTACCTACTTCCCCGGGGTTTGTCCTTGAAATAGCTGAAGGGTTGTGTTTTTTAGGAAACATTGTAAGGATTATAATTTATCAATAACAAATCCCTTTTTTATCAACAACCAATAGACATCTATTTTTGCCCATCCATAACCATCAGCAAAAACTCCCAGAGGACAATAAGACATTTATCGACATGTTGGAAACTGAAATAAATTCACTGTATTTAATACTCTAAAGAAAATAAGAACTCGCAACTCCTATACAACATGTGATGATCTCACATGAAATGTTGTGCGTGTTACTTTTGTTTTATGTGTATGGAATTAACTTCTTATACAGATCAGAAGCATATCATGGTTATAAGAGGTAGCCAATTTGTTTGCCTAGCATTTTATGAAATGTCCTTCTGTACCAGCAAGCCTTACAATCGTTCAGGCCATTGTTCATCTTGTATATTAATTATTTTAATGACATTGTTCAATTTGTAGTTTCCCATTACTTTAATACTATTCTCTTATCACTGCGATAGAAGGCTACAGAAGCTGGCTATTAATAAAATGTAGTAGTAATATCAATAACAATCTACATGTCACAAAAGACAATCCGATTTATTATTGTAATTATGAATACCTCGTTTTTCAGGTACTGTATACTTTGAGCACCTACCCAAACATAAACGAGTTATTATTGCACAGAACATGCTTTTTTCTTTATAAAACAATTACAATATACAATTTATAAATAAGCCATCCCTTGCAAAAAGCATTGTTTTGGCAAAATTCTCGTCTTAAAACCATGACCTTCATGGCAACTGCACAACATAAAAACATGACTTCAACTACCTTCTGATGCCTAAAAGTTAAAGAGAATATACATTTTAAAAGCTTTCTAGAGGCAGTAACTTTAGTGGAAATTTGAAAACTTGTCTACACAAACAAATAAACGGATTGCTTAAGTGAAAGATGAAGGTACATTGATTGCCAAGCGGCAGAGAGCTTGAAACCCTTTTGATGAAGCTCACAGGCCAGTTCGTCAAGCAAACCATTGCATCTGGGTGAACGAAATTAAATAGGAAAAAAGGGAAACACAGGCCAGGAAAGGTCTTCTCCATCAAATGCAATTAAGAGAGACAGGGAAACAACAGCTAGCAGTCATCTAATGTACCAAGCTTATTTCTTGAATTACTCTTGGCCAAAGGAAGAATTCAATTTCAAAACCAATATCCAGGGCTGCCCTCAGGGTCTGCGGCCCCCTTTTTTCTTTCTTAGGAACGGGCAAGTGGGGGGTTTGCTTTCCCTCGTGCTTGTGGTCTGTGCTGGTACACAACATCATATCTTAAAACTTCATGCAACGATGCAGAGACCACGAGTGTGAGGGAGACCTACGGTAAGTAGCGACATTAGGAGGCCTCCTAAGTGCAACTCGTGCATAAGCCCCACTTGCCGGTCCTAATGGCAGCCCTGCAAATATCGCACCCAAAAGGTCCCATGGTTATTGTAAAGATAAAATTCATGCAAATTCAGATCTTATGCATGAGTATTTCCCATTCTTTCTTTCATTCAATGCTGTCAGTTTTGGCCTTGTTGAGAGATGGATCCTTTAATATAGTAAGATAAAGCAAATTGTATGCTTCTATTTAATACTTAAATTTGACAGATAATTGAAAATTATATTTGACAGTTTCGCGTCATATCAAAATCAGCTGAATTCCCATAGAAACACTAGGTTTGACATATTTACAATGAACTAGTTAACTATTCCCAATCTGTGGTAGATTAATTATGGTGGTAGGGAATTATTCAACAAAGACACGCAGTATCAGGGCAGGTTAATTTGAAATTCATAGTGCAATGGGCGTTATTAAAATATATCAATATGCTAAAAAGGAGAGCCTACAAAGATGGAATTGTTTGGGCCATCTTACTGTGCACTTCTGCATATAATGCAATACAGTGGCTACGTTTGTTCAGCAGAGATGGGTAGGAGGTACGCATAGTGTGGGTCCCATGTCTTTGCTAATGCACAATGCTTTCTTTGATAAAAAATAGCTATAGCATTTTAGACGGGGAATTAAACACATGCAAAATTGAGTTCAGAAAGTATAGAAAGGTAGCCTAATTGTCCATGACTATCAAACAGCAACACATGGTTTAATAAAATTACCACAAAGAGGTGGACAGTGACCCAAAGGGTTAAAAGTAGACTTCAAGGATTGCACCAATGCTAATTTATAGTTTTTTCTATTTCGGAAGGTGACAAACGTAGCACATTGGCAGATATCTCAAGATCTATACAATGAATGTGACTTTTGACAAATTTTTGTATGAGGTTTATGAAAGCATGTGTAACGTTTAACCCCTTAAGGACAATGGGCGGTTCCTAAACCTATTGAAATCAATGCATTTTGAGCCCGTACATGTACGGGCTTTGTCATTAAGGGGTTAAACAGAATGTGTCCTGTTAAAGATTGCCATGTCAAATCAGTTTGGGCCTATAGGATGCAAACAGCACAAGAGGTGAATGCCTGCAGTCAATGCACCAAGAGGGGACTCCTATCGATTTTAATGAACTCACAGCGGAGCTCCTTCTGGCAATAAAGCTGTTAAACATACAAAAGCATCAGAGAAGAGCTTAAAAAGCCATGAAACACAATGATGTGGGATGTCATGTGTAGTGTGGTAGCATGTGATTTTTATGCACAGTCTCTTCAATGCTATCTTAAGCCAAACAAATAAAGAGTCAGTCCAGGCTTTTAAATAAAATGTATTTTAAAAAACTCTTGATATATATATATATAATTAATTAATTGGTGCATGATATATGGTAATGTGTGTGCATCCATGCATCTGTTCCTATGCTAGATTTCTCTCTGCTAACAGCATGTTATTCTCTATCAACATTTCCTTTTCAGACTCATGCCATCCAGTTTATTCCAGGATGGAAATATTTAAACTAAGCGACTGAGCGATCAATAACGTTGCAGAACTACGTTGCAGACCCTGAAGTGTCAGAATTCTGCATTCTATACTGCTCCCCTGTGCAGATGCTGGAAGCGGTTCTCAGAATTGAGCTACCTTGTGTTGCAGTGTCTACGGGGAGATGCAAATTACCATGGCAACAGGTTTCACAGAGGGACAGAATGCTGAACACATCTCCTTGAAAATATACTACATTCAACACTCTTAGCCTCTCCTCTGATAGCACCAACTGTACTGAAGCTAATACCGAGGCCTTCCTAACCTCTAAATCATTATTTCCTGGTCTCTGTGTTAGGGAAATTGTTACTTTTTAGAAAATGTGTTGTATCCATAGGATCATCAACTGGAGGTTGGCAGAAGCTAAAATATCATGGACCTTTTGACTGTGGTATCTCAATGAGGTGGTAGAACATATGTATAAAAACAAAAGGACTGAAATGCCTCAGATAAACAAGAATTAAATTAGCATTTATGACGTGGACATAGACTATAGATGTGTCCAGAAAAATAAGCTCTTCAGCTGTTGCTATAACCGCCACAGTTAGCCACGGTCAGATTTTTCTTTAGGCATGCATGTGTCTAATGGGATGTTCTTAGCTGCACTGGTAATGGTGAAAAGGATAGTGCTTAAAATAAAAATTTCTGGATCATAAAGTTCGGTGAGTTTTCCAACGTTGAGCTTCTAAAAAAAAGTAGTAAGCCACACATGTACATGATGCATACAGCTGTATGCTGTGCACGGGGTCACCAAGTCAATTAAATAGGAGTAACAATTTGAACATTCATTATCTTTTTTGCAATTTGAAAAAGTCTGAATATTTTTTTGTCTTAACAAAACCTAGTTAACCTATGTTTTTTTTGTTTACGTTACTTGAATATATTGTGGCCGATGAAACTCATTTGTTGGGATCAGTAATCACTAAATTAAAAATGAGACCTCCCATATTTTGTATATATATATATATACAAAGAGAGAAAGAACAGAAAGCAGTAAGATTAAATCAGTTGCTATGGTGATCACGCCACCTTTAACACTCCTCTCCAGACCAGAATTACGGTACTATCAGCTATATATTTAGATTTTCTTATTAGCTACTCAGGATTAATGCAAATGATCAATTCTGGATAGTGATTCATGTTCAGACAAAAATCCAATGTTTCGATCTTCACAAGAGTTAAAATATGGAAAGGCTACTTTCCACCATCTGACTCAGACTGCACCAGGTAGCGCATGCGGTTGATTTGCCGTTGAACACTTTTAGATCAGGTAGCTGACAACTTATTACCATGGCTACAATCAGCTTTCAAAGCCCAAAGCATAACAGAGTCTGAAATGGCTGCTGATCTAGATGAGAGGGCATAAGAAAAACGTGAAGGAAAGTAAAGAAATACACAAAAATAATATATAAAAACTGATGCTTTCTTTCATAACCACCGATCTGTAATGGAAAGAATCCGCTAGTCAAGCATCATGTGAAAATAATTGTGTGCGGCTCTCACACTTGTATAAAGCTTATCATATTAAATTTGGCACTTCATTTTCAGGCGAATCGATATAAACCAAGTGAAGGTAAAGCAGATGGTGTCAGAATGGATTTTTGGTGCCGTGAGGCAACAACAAGCAGTGGAGAGTGGTCCAGTTCACAATACAAACATGCTTCAGTTAAGATACCACAGGTTTAATAATCAAAGGAATTGTAAGCAAAATAAAAATGTATATTTGGAAGCAACTAAGACCTTCTCCACCGTGAGCGTGTCATTCATTTCATGCATGAAGAAGTTGGTATGAAAACGGTAGCCAAATTAACTCTGAAGCTAGTCTCCTACTGTAAGCTACATGCCGTCATAGCACAGTGGGTGACCTGTAACTTGATAGATGTTGCTGGACTATAGTATAGCATTCAGGCAGTCACGGTATGTGACGGGTCTACCTCAACCATGTATTTGGTAATATTCACCGTTATTATTACCACCATGTTCCACATTCGTGTATTTATCTGGAAAGGAGAATAATGCAAAGAACAATGTTTGTGAACTCAGAATCACTCTAGGTTTGTCTTGCACAGATTGTGCAACCAGAATCCTTTAAGCAAATGAACTGTACGTCTTCACGTGCGATGCTTTGTAAGAGGCCACAGAGCCTTTCTGGCAACTTCCTTCTGTTCCAAAGTTATAGGAAATGGAGGGGCTGGAGAAATCACTAAGAAAAAATCCTTTTGGATTTGAATCACAGACTTCATTACAGCCCCACAGATGCTGAGCTAGTGTAAACGCTTTGCTTTCCAAATAAAAACCTAATTCTTGATCCCATCACCCTCAGCCGATAAAACACAACATCCATTATCACAATGCTCCAGTTCCTCTCATCTACTCGTAGAGAATCGTGAGCAGCTTGCTAGAAATTTCGACACACCTTTGGTTTATTTTTCATCTTACAAGCAAGTTCCTTTTCTATGCATATAAAAAATGAAGGCTTCTCCGTTCCTGCACTAAAGCCCTCTCCTTTCTACTGAAAAATTAAATCATTCCTACCTTACAGCTGCATATTGCAACAACCTCTCGATCATGACTATCATCCTCCAATCCCTCTGTTACTTTTTTTTATATATGCAATTGGTGCAAATAATTTAAATATCTGTGACATTTACCGTACGTGCACGATAAAAACAGCTTTTGAAAGACTACTAACAAACACATTCTGAGGTTCACGTAGAAGGTTCTCATCTATTACCGAAGAACTATTACTTCATTTTACTTAAAGGTGAAGATGGATATGCTTAAGGCAATATGATGTGCCTACACATTCACAAACATGCCCCTACGTTGACAGAGGGGTAGCAGTGATTTTCTAAACAAGTTGGAGTCCCCTCTGGCAGTGAAGGGGTACAACAAGACACACAAAAATTAAAACAAAGATAATATAGCAACGTCATACATATCACAGTGAGTCCATGTTGAGGTTCGGAAGCACTGCAAGCATGGGCTGATATACTCTTCTCACTCTCTCAGGCTCCTCTGATGACAGCTCAGGGACAGAAATCCACTTAACGAGTGCCCAGAAAAAACATGAGAATCACGTTTACCAGCAACAAGACCACAATCACGGCGAAAACCACCACAGTTTGGACATCCAAGGTCATAGTGCAGTGCAGGACATTATAGTGATCAAGACGGGGGCCTGGGAGATTTGGAGGTGTCAACCTTTGCTCTGCCAAACTGTCCATACATCCACCATGTTAGAATAGAAGGGGGTGTGAGTCTCTGCTCTCCCCCTTCCCTGTAATCTTTTGTTCCCTCTCTCTAATCAATTTTCCTTGCCTTTCCTTTTTCTTTTCTTTCCTCTTTTCTTCTTTAGGTCTTTGCTCCGGTTACTTGTGAAGTCAATAAAAAAACAATGTCTGCTGGGAATGGAAAATGCAGAAATCTTCAGCAGAGGAAGGGAGATGAGAGTAGAGCTGCATGTCTCAGTATCTCTCTTGCGTTTTAATTGGACTCCTTGTAGATAGGGCTGTGCATGAGCTGAGCCCTCCACAGATTCAGAGGCTGTTTTTGCTGCTGCTGCTGCTGCTGCAGCTTGGATAGAGAGGCAGTGTCATGCAAGGCAGGCTGGACTCATGTTAAGCATGAGGCATAGGGATTTAGCTGTCAATCAGGGAGCTGGAACCAAGGATGGCGATTAATCCTTTTTTCAAGGCAACAGTGGGCATGATAAGGAGGATGAGGCTGCTGCAATGCATACAGAGCATCTCTTTATATCAGCAAGGGAGGAGTGCATAAGCACAGAGAGGGAGAGAGAGAGAGAGTGAGAGAAAGATGAGTGAAGCAGAATTGCGAGACTTGAAGAAAGACGAGAGGTTCTGCGTCATCAGCAAGGATTCCTTGACGCAATGAATTAAATATAAAGTTTGTCTTAGTAGTGAAATATCAGTAGATATTACAGCTATGCAAAGCATAAACCCCCCAAAAATGTAATGCATGCTCAGCGTTGAGTGCATGTAACCATTTCTGTTCCATAAACTGTCATTTTTATGGCTTAGAAGCATAAAAGCATTAAACTTGAGATATAGCTTTTATAAAATGTCTCCCAGTATTTTAATCAAAGCATAGTCATTCAAACACTAGCTGCTCTACATCTTGATTATGGGTCTGCAAGAACATTACAGAGCCCAGCTGAACCCAGAATGCCTGGTATGATTTAAATAAAAGACCAAATCGCTAATCTTGTTGGTAATCACAAATTATCTTCTTATGATGTTCATAGCTTTGGCAAATATCAAAAAAAGATTAAGCAGGCAGAATCTTTAAGTAGGTTGCCTTTGAAACCATGGGCCTAGTAGTTAAAAAAGGGCATGTTGTACAGAAATGCTGCATCGACAAGTTTGTACAAGCCGTTCTAAGGTCCAAGAGCAGAAACCAGGTCACTTACAGAAGCATACTCATGTTTGTATAATGTAACACTCAAAATGCCACAGATGTCCATGCATTAACTGTCTCACTGACAGAGGGACCTACTGCAGGACTACCTTCAGCCTCAGGCTCACCTTGGAAACCTTTTTATACACACAATCAGATTAAAAAAAGAACTGTTCACCTTCTTATATCAGGTGAGCTTATTCAGCAAAGTCCTAAAACATCCCCAGTGAATGTATCTGACAAATGAATTAATAGGTCAGAAGCTGTGAAGCTGTCACGGTTACGGAGGCAATCTATCAACCACCACATAAAAAAAAACAAAGAATTACAACTCAATTTATTATTGTAGGTAGCGGTAGTTTGCTGACTAACGATAGGCACACAACAAGCGTAAGTATGAGATATATATAACAAATATATATATTTGATATATAAGAGCATTGTAAAGCTCAGTTAGGGCTGCCCTTAGAACCTGTGAGGCCATGGGCAATAATAAATTGTGGTGGCCCTTTGCTCTTAAGAAGGGACAGAAAGGGTGTTGGTGATACCTGTTCTGAGAGAGGAGGAACAATTGCATATGACATCATATTTCAGAGCTCCACTTAACTTAGTCTAGGAGACACCATGAGGATGAGCAGTAAACGGTAGAACTGTAGGGCCCTCGTAAGCATGGGGCCTGGAGTACTCAGTTTGAGCATTACATTCTGGTCTATAAATATGGCAATATGACAAGTGTTTTTTAATTAAGTTACTAAGCATATTAATTGTTCACTACAACTTAACAGCTTGTTGGCGATGACATAATACCGTTCTATAAGCATGAAAATCGCAAAGTTACAAAGTAAAAAGGTTTTGTTTAACTTTGCTGTTATGTAAGCGCATGACAACTGCTATAATTGAGGCATTGGGTAACGTTGTCTCTTTGTAACAATAGTAGCCAGTTTTGAGGGTTGATCTATAAAGATGAATCATTTGCAGGATTAGTCACAATAAATAGTCCAATGTCTCCATCATGACACAACTCATTGCAAGTTGCAAAAGAGAATAATAACAATCACTTCTTTTGGTAGAAGGCTGACAGGGAAGGCGGGAGTGTGGTATCATTAGCAATGCCGCTAGACTCATTTGGTTCATCCAGAGGTTCTTCTTCAAATAGCTAAATTTTGATGGTTTTGCTTTTACAAAAAAAAATCACTTTTTAATGGTTTTAGCTGGGGGTATCTGTAGATATTTTGGGAGGAAAAAAAGATTACAAATGCCAATGGCTAATAGAAATAACAGATTACCCTTAGCCCAGTTACCCTTAGCCCAGGGCTGATTGGGGAGATCAGAGGATTTATTGTACCAAAAGGTCTGTGTCTTGCCTATCAATAACCTAGCTGACTTTTTAGTTATTATAAGTGCCTCCAGCCATGAATTATTGTGATGTCCCATCTTAGTGCTTTCCATCAACTGGCAGTGCACAAACAGGAGATACGTTTGTGAGAGAGAGA
This sequence comes from Spea multiplicata, assembly GCA_009364415.1. Taxonomy (NCBI): domain Eukaryota; kingdom Metazoa; phylum Chordata; class Amphibia; order Anura; family Pelobatidae; genus Spea; species Spea multiplicata. The sequence continues at coordinate 1,416 of VKOC01002418.1, read as the reverse complement.
TTTGTAGAAAGTGTCTGAGAGTATATTTTTAATAACAAAGAATAAAAACCTGATTACATATCTCTTTGTGATAAATATGTAAAACTTCTACAGATATTCCCCAACCCTCAGATGGGGGCTACCTGGAGCTGCTGGACCATGTGTAGCTGCTGGACCATGTGTAGCTGCTAAACCTGTTAAAACAGTATTGCCACCCATGTGGCAAATATTAGCTAGGTTATTTGTCAGACTTGCGCAAAATCTCTCTCCTTGCCAAATTCAGTTTTAAGCCCACGGACAGCTTCAGGGTCCAACTGTACTTGGCAGTAAGGTGGAAGCAAGCTTCTGTGTTTCTACTGAATTCAAAAGTAGAAAAAATGTCTGGTGGTCTTTTATGCGAATAGGTTAGATTAAATTTACTTTGGTCATTTTATGATTACCTTAATTGTTAACACAACCAACCTTACGAACCTAGGGTATGCAGTTAGCTATGCAGCTTAATGTACATATTTGAAGTATGATATCGCAAACCCTTCTCCTCCACCAGGCACATCCCTCTTTTTGCTTGTTCTGGGCATGTCAAACTGTAACTGGTGTTAAAGGTGATTTAAAATTGCAAGTTTGCGATTCAGCTCTCAGCCTCAAACTCAAAACTACAATTGTGGATTCTAGACTTTAAGAACTTAATCAATGCTATATGAAAGCCCATAAGAAACCACTTCTACTGAAGGATTCAATGGTATGAGAATTAGCAAGTCTAAAATGGATACAACTTACAAATATGTTTTAGATCCTAAAAAACATGAGCCTAGAATTACATATGCAGAGAGATAAAAACACAGTATATTTGTGACAATTTAACCATTTTAATGCCAATGCATGCTAAAATTCTATATAGTTATGTTTTTCTTTATTGGGAGATACCTATAATTTGCTGCAAATGCGTCCCAATATATAGGGGTAAAGAGACGTCAAAAGAAAATCAGCAAATATAAAGCTATGTGCACTACTGTTTTTACTACATTGGATGTAATGAGCTTCTGCTGTAGTAACAACCTGCACCAAAATATATTCAATGTTGCTTTGATCTTATAAGATGCAGAGTTGTTTAAACATGGAATCAGCACAGACTTGATTTTGAGATACACAACTGTTCACTATTTTAGATTTTTGCCCCAAGTAATTGCTTACTTGGTATTATGACTTTAGTTTGCAATGTTAATTTACTGAGGATTACAGAATGAAGTCCATTGTCTCTGTGTGTAGAGGTGTCAAATAGGAAAATCAGAAATTATTGCCTTAATAAATATATATCTATATTAAAACAAGAAAAAATAGGATACTTCTATGGGCATTTTGATTTAGTTTAATTATTTGGTGTAAACTTTTAGTTTTGTAAGAGCTATTTATAGTTACTACTTTTGGAAGGTTTAACTT
>VKOC01002416.1:0-14384 GCA_009364415.1 Spea multiplicata | reverse complement strand
ATATTACTGTATACAGCGTGGGGGTTATATTACTGTATACAGCGCTGGGGTTACATTACTGTATACAGCGCTGGGGGTTATATTACTGTATACAGCGCTGGGGGGTTATATTACTGTATACAGCGCTGGGGGGTTATATTACTGTATACAGCGGTATTTGATGGTTCGGCCCCCGTGGCACACAGATCCGCCACTTGTCGCTTTAAGCTCTCTGTAAATATTTGTCCCAAAGAGCTAACAAGCGCCACATCGGTCCCCCCGTCGCCCTGTTTACTCTCCTCTCCTGTATACATTGACTCTGAAACAATGGTCACGCTCCTCGAAATCTATCAATCCGCGGGACGGGCAAACAGAGGGCCACGTGATGGCGTCACGGCTGAGTGACACGCGGGGAGATGCCACATCGGGCTCTCTCTCATTATTCACTAAACTGTGAGATACAGTGACTTGAAACATTGTAGTCGGGCATTTATTCCAGGCCCCCATAATCATTCCATGTGAAGAAGAGACCTCTGAGGCCTTGCGCTGTGCAGTTGTTAACCCCATAGGGGTAGCTCTGTGATTGGTCGGAAACATTTTAATTAATACGTGAAAGCCGTTGCTTTTGTTTTTTCGGGTGAGCGCTTTATTGTCATGTGACGCAAACGCAGGCATTGATTGGTTGTTTCTGCAGAATGCCAGAATGATAGAATGTAAGCTCTTTGGCTCGGCTTCCCGTTCTGTTACTATGATAAAAATAATTGTAATAATTTAGCCTTTTCTATACGTTTCTATAGCGATTTAGTTTGCTGTAGATTTTTCGGTGTAACGCTTTGGCCCGTGTCTACTAAGTAGTTTACCCCTCCTGGTGCAGGGTGACGGCGCTGGGAGTGAAGTTACCCCTGAGTGCTTCTGAGCGATTGTAATACCCTCACGCGGGGCAAAAGCGTACCCCCCCCCCCCGTTACCGCCTCCTAATATCACCCAACACCAAGGGGGCCGTCTGGTATTAATGTGATGTGCATGCCTGTGGCACTCAGGGGGTTAAAAGTAAATCACCTTCCCTTATAGCTTTTAACCCCCTATCTTCTGTGCTGCCGAGGGCGGAAGCCTCCTGGGTCTCCCTCTCTGTCGCTCAGTAAGCCGGTGGAGTTAGGACTTTGCCCGGCCCGACACAAAGTGTTTCAGACGCGCTGAGATTCCAGGCTCGCCCCACCGGCCCCTCTGTGTGGCCCTGCGCCGTCCTCGGAGCCCGTAGGTGCAGGTTGGGGGTCACCCCCCCCCGGTGCTGTAATGGAAGCTGACCTGCCCTCTGATGAGGTAGGATGGGGTTAATCAGGGGGTTAATCCTATACTTCTATAGTTACCAAAGGGTTAAGTCTCCATTTCTGGCCAAAGGAGCCCAGTTTTAGTTTGCAGTTTGCTTTGGGGCGGAACAGATCCCTCGGGGCAAACGCGGCCCCCGCGGCTTTCTATGAGGGGCTTTAAAGACCCCGGCTGCTGTCTCTTTAAATGTCGTTTCCTCTTCTGCTTCGGTTAGTTGCCCCGCTTTGGGGCAGATAGATGAGCCTGGAAGTGATGAGAGCGGCCGGGGGATCCTTTCGTGCCCCGCTAGCTGTGTTTCCCAGGTGGTCGTCCGGGGGGAGCCCCCCGGGGGCCGCCGCTCCTCTTGTAATCGCACAATTTATCAAAGTTCCGTTACAGAATCTTTGGGAAGCCGCCGGATTCTTCTCGGAATGACCCGAAGACGCCGTTCTTTCCATGAGATCCTCGGGGCCTTCATATAGTCGTCTATGGGGGGGCTCGGAGCGCCGGGAACACGTTACATACATGTTAAGCGCGTCTCGCGTGTGTTTCCGTGTGTGACTTATCTTTCTTCCCAGAGGTCCTGGAGGAAGCTGAAGAACATCGTTCATTGGTCCCCGTTTGTGGTGTCCTTCAGGAAGAATTATCCTTGGATCCAGCTGGCGGGACACGCAGGTAATTTGGACCCGAGTGCATGATGGGAGTCGTAGTTCCGCTGGGTTTCTGCCCCCCCCCCGTGCCATCAGGATGTCCCGCTCACAGTCCACATCCGCTCCTTTTTTTTTTAACCCCGTCAGGTAACTTCAAGGCCGGAGACTACGGGAAGATCCTGAAGAAGTTCTGCCAGTCGGAGCAGCAGTGTTTGGAATGGCTGAACAGAGACTCGCTGCGTCCGTTTGTCCCCGGGTACTACGGCGTGGTGGAGAAAGACGGAGAGACCTACAACCAGATGGAAGACCTCCTCTCCGACTTCGACTCTCCGTCCATCATGGACTGCAAAATGGGGGTCAGGTAAGCGACGTTTTGGTCTGGCTCTTCCCGGTGGCTGCTTTCCTGTCCCCTTCGACTTTCTCCTCCTCGACCTTCTCCGTCTTCTCCGTCCAGGACGTATTTGGAGGAGGAGCTGGTGAAGGCGCGGGAGAAACCCAAGCTGAGGAGGGACATGTACGAGAAGATGATAGCCGTTGACCCCGAAGCTCCCACGGAGGAAGAGCACAAGCAGAAGGCCGTCTTGAAGCCTCGATACATGCAGTGGAGAGAGACCCTCAGTTCCACGGCTACTCTGGGATTTAGGATAGAGGGGATTAAGGTGAGCCCTGGTTTTTGGGGTATTGAGCTCGTTGGGTTGAGGGGGGGGGTCGTCTGTCTTAGAGACCATCGTACCTGGACCATACCATCGTATCTGGACCATACCATGAACTCTTGTGTAACGGGGGGCCGCGCCGCGTATGTTTCTGCTTTGGGTGGAAGGTAAAGGGTGTATCTTTTATGGTGATGCTTTGTAACATTCACCTGTGGGGTGGAGATTCACAGAACAAGGAAGCAGGAAATAAATAAAAGGTTGCGTTGTCTCCGGAGCCGCCGGGGGGGGGGCACAAAGTTTACGCGCAGAATTCGGAGGCCCCGCCGTCTAACTCGGCCGTCACTTTACTCCGCAGAAAGGCGACGGGACCTGCGACACGAACTTCAAGAAGACCAAGCACCGCGAGCAGATCATCCGGACGCTGGAGGACTTTGTAGACGGAAATAAAAACATCTTGGTGAGTGTGAGGAACGTCGTCTGCCTTTTTTCCCCTTGCATGTTTAATCCCCTCACTGTATTACCTTCTACCACCTCTGCTAGGAGGCTGTTCCACTTATCTACGACCCACTCAGTAAAGTAAGACTCTCTTCCATACCATCTAAACTCTGACCCCTCTAGTGTTAGATTCCGGTCTCTTCTCCTAACATTTATCCTGGTCTTTGTTAAATCCTTTGATGTATTTTAAATACCCCCCCCCGCCCCCAGACATATTGAGACCCCTCAGTCTTTCCTGATCGCTTTTATCCCGCAGACCGTTCCCCATTTTAGTCGCCTCCTCTGATCTCTGTCCAGAATGCCTATGTCCTTCCGGAGACTGGGGGCTCCAGCACCGTAACCACTACTCTAGGTTGAGATCTGGCCAGAGATCCCAGAACTGATCCAGCACGGTTTCTTTCTTTCTTATTTAACAGAAAAACTACTTAATGAGGTTGAAAGATCTTCGCACGGAGCTGGAAAAATCCGAGTTCTTCAAACTGCACGAGGTAAGAAGCTCTCGGCCGCCGCGAAATCCGCCGGGACGCCACGCGCTTTGGGCGAAAAACACATCTTTTTCAGAAAAAAAATAAAAATAAAATAAAAAACCGAACGTCTGAATGGCCTTAATAGGAACGTTTAGAATGTGCGGGGTTCGGAAAGATCGTATTCACTGGGCGTCTGTGACGCTCGGCACGCGTGTAACACGCTAAGGAAGGGATCCGTGTCGCCGGTGGGGGGTCGCGTGTTTTCGGTTCGCGCGTCCTGGCGGATCCCCGGCGCTCACTCTGTCCTTCCCCCCCCGCGCAGGTCGTCGGGAGCTCCCTGCTCTTCGTCCACGACGCCTCGGAGCTCGCCAAGGTGTGGATGATCGACTTCGGGAAGACGGTGCGGCTCCCGTACAAGCAGACACTAAACCACCGGACGCCGTGGGCCGAGGGCAACCGGGAAGACGGCTACCTGTGGGGCTTGGACAACCTCATCAACATCTTCACCGACATGGTGCAGGACTAGGCGAGGAGACCACCGGGGGGCCGACCTCGACCCGCCAGCCCGGCTCCCGTCCCGCTGCCTCCTGGACTTCCGGCTCCGAGACGCCGAGAATATTTTTTCTGGAATTTTTTTTTTTTTGGGTCGCTCCATCAAAATCCTGTATTTTATCCGAATGTATTTTTTTTTTATTTTATAATTCTGTTTTATTTATGCTGCATCGTCCCGAGAGACAACACTGGAACTTCCTGTACATACAGAGCGGATTTAAAGCCGAGGAGACGGATTCCGCTCCTTTTTTTTTATTGTATATATTATTTTTATGACGACTTTAGATACTCGGAAGCGATTTCTGTTCTATTTTAATATATTTTTTAAAGCAAATAATGTTAATAAGAGGGTGAGGATTTATACTTTTATTTATCTGTTATATATGACTATAGATTTTAGGGTTTTTTCCCTTTTTTTTATACTTCCTTACTAAACCAAAGAAAGTGAGTGAATGAGGATTTAATGGGGTGCAGTAATTTCCTTTATGGGCTTCCTCTCCAGGGTGGAAACAACCAATCAGCTGCCAGCTCCAGCCTCCCTTAATGAACATTTTATATGACGCTTTCAGCCCAAATACGACAAAAATCCTCATTCATTCACTCTGATTTCATTCATATTGCAGACCAAGCGTAGATTACATCGTTCTAGGAAATAAAATCTGCAGAAACGGTATTTTTTGGAATCTTTCTGTATTTAATTTTCAGAACAGATCTTTTTTTCTCCCTCTCTGTTTTTGTTATTAACACATTCAGTGCCGTGGCCGGCATGGATTCCCCAAGTCTTGAGAGGGGTTAAAGCAGAGGATGCAGAGACTCCTAGCGCTCACCAGAATTCTTGGGCCGACTGCTTTCATGTTGGCAAAGGTTGATGGGAGTTGTAGTTCGCTTTATATTGGTGGAGGGGTCACCGTCGGGGGTGATTCTTAAGGGGGGGGGAGATATCTATCATCAGGGGCATTAACAATCCTTACCCCAGGGGCCACAATTGTGATCGAGACCGCCTCTCACAGGTAAGTGGTGTGGGCTCAGGCAGGCTGTTTGGGGGCAAATATGGCAAAGGCAAGCTGGGGGTAAAGATGGCACTGAATTGTATCAAATTCGGCTAATCAGATTTGTATTTATTGTTTTTGCCCAAAGCTGAATATTACTCCTTTTAATGACCTCCGGTAACGGTGCCACCAGAAATAAAGAGCGCCAAACGCGCATGCGCCTGTTAAACATTTCCCGGTGATTCGGACTTTAAATACATTCTGGAAATATGTAAATTCCCGTTTACAGGAAATAGTTTGGTATTTTGGGCTGAGTTCTGTTAACGCGGCGCTCCAGCGTTCACCCCCCTGTCCTTCCGCAGAGTCCGGTCCGCGGTGGCCCTGAGGGCCTCCTAACGAGGTGGACGGAAGATCCCCGTTTTCGGTAAACTGCAGAATGCAATAAAATAATATTGGTTTATATGTTCTTTCTTCCTCGGCTTTCATTCGTGGTTTCTTGAGGTCTCTGTGTAGTTGTTGCATAGATGGAGAGCCCTGTGGAGTTGGGCCCGGTATTAGACACCACTCAGACTCACATGTTGTTTTTCTTTTCTGGATTGTTCTGGATCAAACACGAGGATTTTGGGGGTTTGGTGAAGGATCCCCAAAGCACTCCATTGATTTTATCCTCAGTCCTCTCTGGGTTGCAGGAGGAGGGTCTGCCCGCAGAGCCCGGCCCTCACGCCCCCCTCGGGTACCACGTACACGCTGCCATCGCTGGCTCTTTTGGGGTCGAGCTGCGTAAGCTGACCGTTACTCCTACTCACGGACTCGTAGTCCCACAGCTGGTACCGGATGCTCTTGCCCTGCTTGGCTACCAGGTACGGCTCCAGAATGTCTCCGGGCTCCAAAGCGCGCAAGTCCGACGTCGGGTGATACAATCCGGGGACCTCGGGATCCGGTTCAAAGGATCCGTTCTTCATCCCGACCAGGACACCTGAAAGAGACAGTCGTTAGAACGTAGAGCGCTGGGACCCCCAAATAACATTAACTGTCTCAACGTCCCATCCGGAGCATCTCCGGGACCGTACCTGATATGACTGCCCAATGAGCGCGATGGCCGCTTCGCTGACACGGCTCGTGATTAAAGTCCTCGTCGTATCTGTGGCGGAGGTTAAAGGCTGTAAGAAGATTTACCCCGGAGCGGGGCCGGGGGCCGCGATGGACCATCGTGTACGAACCGCACGGAGCTTTGGAGCGAAGACCATCGACCCCGATCAATGCTCCAGACAGAAAGCTTTACGGGAACATATCCGGCTCTAAGGCCGATCTGTAGTCTGCGCATGCACGGATCAGCTGGCTGAACAAACCGATGCCCGCTGTAGCCATTGGTTCAGGAAGGATACGGTATGAGTATCGGAAGGCCGGCGGTCAGCTGCTTCAAGATTCGGGTTCTGTTCTCTCCCTCCATTCCCCCGGTGAGAAGCCGGCACCGGCAGCCAAGGACTTCTTCTGCCAGGCGGGCCATGTTAGCGGCTGGGAGAGAAAGCGCAAGACAACGGCTCACAGATCCACCGGCGGCTGCCATCTCTGCCCCGGGGGGACAGTAATGCGGTATCAAGCTGCAAGGGCCCCCCGCCTATAGAACTCACCGGAAAACATCTCCCCCTGGGCTGTGAAACCCTTCGATACGGCAACATTAACGACTGTGTCCAGGGGCACTTCCTGCGCGACGTTCAACAGCTTCCCTGCCATCCAAAGAGCCACCAGTCCGCACCTGAGAGGGGAAAGAGCAGTAAATGAGTTTTATCCACTGGGGGGGAATAAATCGGCACACCGTGGTCTCTGTGTACAGCGCTGTGCGGCGTGTAAATACTTACTGGGGTCCTTCCTGTATCAGGGACGGCACATCCTTGTTGTACAGAAGCCATTTTAACTCTTGGCTGAATCTAGAAACCAAAGAAATAAAAACACACGGGGAGGGTGAGCATCAGGTCTGTCCGACCCCGGCCCATTAACCCCTGCGCTCTTGGCTCACCGGCCCTGTCTGTTTCTAATCATCCGCTTTAACTCTTTGCATCCTGCCACCGACGGGTCGCTGTTCTCTGCCACCGTCTTAAAGAACTTGCTTTTCGCTAGCGTCGGTGGAACAGGGGGAGAGAGGGCAGGAGGTGGGGGAGGGGTGGAGGTAACGGCTCGGTGGGGGGTCTCTCGCCATCTTCTTCAGGCATGGGGTCCTGCAAAACCAGTCATTGCGCATGCGTTACGTTATTTTATGGAGGATATAAACAGGCGGCGCTTATCCATAAGAATAGTTCTGTGATTACCAAAGCCATTAGCAGCCAATGGCATTAATGCCCTCCCGAGACCCCCGTACACCGCATGTACACACAATCTGCCCTCTTAGTACCCCCAACCCGGATCCTGAAATAAACCGTCCTCCCCACCTTCCAGATCTCCGGTCGCTGACCCTTCGGCATCCCCCTCGCTACAATCACATCATCCTCAGCCCAGCCGCCCCCTCCTTCTGTCTCATTGACCCACAACCTTCTAATAGAGTGTAAGCTCCTATGAGCCCTTAATGGCCATTCATTTGTATTTTTTCACTGCCCCCCGTAACAGCGCTACGGAATCTGCTGGCGCTATATACATTTATGGCATGTACGTTCTAAAGTTCCTAATAGACCGCGTGGCTGAGCATGATGGGAAGTTACATCTGGCGTGTTATGACATCATGAGGCCAAGACGCCGACGGGCAAATTTACTGAAACAAGAACAATTCTCAGGTTTAATTTAGATTCCCGGACAATTTATCAGGAGAGTCTAAACCCGTCTCTAAAACACAGCGGGGTGAGCGGCCCCAAAACATGGGGACAGGACGCCTCTAGGACAGCAATGGTTAGAGTTTAACCTTAGCAGGCTGAGGGTGATGGGAGTTGTCCAAGAGTGAACCTGGCAGCCTTTTCACTTATATAGATTGGTTACAATGAAGTGTCCTCGCCCTGAGGAATAAAAACAGTAGTTTTATTAATTAATATGAATAGCAATTGGTTAATAATAATAATAATTAATAATAGGCTGCTCCACAGCCCTGGGTGGATAACACACGTGACACGAATTAATATAAAGATGGCAGCCTGACCTGGAGTAATAACTGTGTTCAAAGGTCAGGCTGCCGGTAGGATAATCCTTTAACCCTGAGCGCGACCTCGGGACTCCCAGCCCAGCAGCAGGAAAGTTTCCACTAACCAGTTGAAAATAACCGGTAAATATAAGTTACACTCGCGTTCCGGCTCCTCGGGAGGTTTCGTTTCCGGGAGGAAGGTTTCAGGAGCCGTACCGTCTCATCTGTTTCCTGTGCTGGAGTTGGGCAGTATTACTATTGGCTAGAAGAACCATCAATCACGCAAGCGTACGGCGAAAGACAGGAAAAGGTCGAAATAATATAAACCAATCAGCAGCGGGAAAGCTTTATGAAGGCGGGACTAGGAAAGCTTTTTTAACCTGGACGCCCCATGGTTGCTTTGGTAACGCGGCCTAGACTCAATCCGTGTTGTATCTGTGCGAAAATCCACCATCTGCCGCTCTTTTATCGCCGGCTGTGATCTGCGGCTGCTCTGGTTTGCACTCGCCCGCGGTTCTGTACGGAAGCAATCGGTAGGTAACGCGCACTCCATGTTGGAGCCTGCGGCCTAGTGCCCCGGATACGGTCGGGTAGCGTAGGTTTTGGGCAGAGTTTGTTTCCAAGGAAGTTAGGCCTCAGGTAGAAACAAAGCCTGTGGCGGTAAGGCGGCCCCGGAGGCCCGAACACTCGGTGACTTAGTTCTATGCTTTGGGGCTTCTGTGGGAAGCGGCGCAGTCTCTGGCTACCGCTGCAATGTTTCGGTGCAAGTCCCTCTCTGTCTGCGGGGCGCTCCCCGGTTTCGTCTCTCTATCCGTACCCAGCAGCAGTAATGGAGCCAAACTCTCTACCTCTTCGGTGCTCTTCCCGTGCCGGTTGGGCCTCCCTCCCCAGTCTTGCTCCGTGCTGCCTGAGGCGAGCGGGTGAAGCCGTTGGCCACTCGCCCAATGCATTCGATTCCCTCTATACCCCAGCGCTGCCTCCCGGCCCTTTGGCTGGTATTGGATGCCCCGTATTGGCTGCAGCCCCAGTCTGCCCCGATGATGTATATATTATATATAACGCACCCCCTGCTTGCCCCTGTCCTGGCCGCTTTATCCGGTGTCCGTGCCGCAGCTCCCGATGTCTGCGATGTGCTTCCGCTGGGGTGAATGGGAGCGGGTTGCCCAGGGTTGATATGAGGGCCGCCGTTATTGAATGTATATATTATGTGTATATATATATACTGTAGGTGCGCCGCGTGGTCTGTACGTTTTTAAAGTACCCGTTATTTACACGTTATTAAATATGTTGCTTTTTTTTTTTTTAGTTACCGGTAAAACATGGCGGTTCAGGAGTCCCGGCCGAATAACACGATCTACATCAACAACCTGAACGAGAAGATCAAGAAGGACGGTAAGCGCCTGCGCCGCCCCGATGAGCCGGTATTAACCCTTCCTGTACCCAGCGGTGCAAACATATAACTATGGGGGGGGGGGGGGATAAAACTGGGCCCGGTACCCAGAGGGGCACAGTGCTGGCCGCTGATGCTTTGATTTCCTCGGCTGTTGTATTAAATGCCGGCCATGAATGTCATCTCCTCTCCTTCATAGAGCTGAAGAAGTCTCTCTACGCCATATTCTCCCAGTTCGGGCAGATCCTGGACATCCTGGTTTCCCGCAGTCTGAAGATGAGGGGTCAGGCGTTCGTCATCTTTAAGGAAGCAAGCAGCGGGACCAACGCCTTGCGCTCCATGCAGGGCTTCCCCTTCTACGACAAGCCCATGGTTGGTATCCTGAGTGGAGGGTATGGGCTGGGTGAGAAGGGGGGGCAGTTACATTGGTGGCAAGGGGGGGGGGGCAAGTTATATTGTGCTGGGGGGAGGGGGGGGCAGTGCTTTATAATCGGGAGTCTCTGCCGCCTGCCCTCACCAGTGGCTTCCGCTATCCTTCCCGCAGAGAATCCAGTACGCAAAGACAGACTCTGACATCATCGCCAAAATGAAGGGCACCTTCGTGGAGAGAGACAGAAAGCGACAGGAGAAGAGGAAGGTCAAAGGGCAGGAAGCTGCAGCGAAGAAGCCTGTGCCGGGAGCTCCCGTGGTGACCGGCGTGCCGGGCCAGATGCCGGTAAGGGGGGGGCTGCTTCTCGTTCTGGAGAACCGCGTTTGGTTCTCTGTGACGGGAATTAACCGCGTCGCTGCTGTTTCAGGGCATGCAGGCTATTCCTGGGATGACGCAGGCTCCTCGTATGATGCACATGGCCGGGCAGAATCCTTACATGCACCATCCGGGCATGATGCCCCCGCCGGGAATTGCCCCGGGACAAATCCCCCCTGGTGGAATGCCGCAGATGATGCCGGGGCAGATGGCACCAATGCAGCCGGTAAGTGATTTAAAATGTCCTGTGAGCTCTTTAAACGCCGGCTCTTCCGCGTGATCTTTAGAAGTGCCGGTGAGGATCTCGTAGCACACATCTGCTGGTAGTCGGATCGCTTTCTGTCCGTAGACGCTGACTTACAATGTTTTTTTCTTTCAAAGATCTCGGAGAATCCTCCCAACCACATCCTCTTCCTCACCAACCTTCCCGAGGAGACCAACGAGCTCATGCTGTCCATGTTGTTCAACCAGTAAGTATCTCCGGAACGCTTCTCCTGCTCCATAGCCCCCTCCCCCTCATGGCCCCCGGCGGACTCCTCACCTCCATCCTCTCCCCTCAGGTTCCCCGGCTTCAAAGAGGTCCGCCTGGTCCCGGGCCGGCACGACATCGCCTTCGTGGAGTTTGACAACGAGGTCCAAGCCGGAGCGGCTCGCGAGTCTCTCCAAGGATTTAAGATCACGCAGAGCAATTCCATGAAGATTTCCTTCGCCAAAAAGTAGTGGGGCGCCGGCGCCTCTCCCCCGCCGCCAAAACAAACTGTTTCCTGTACATTTTTACGCTTTATTTTATTTTTTATAATAAACTGCTGTTGCCCCCGTTGCCGGTGGTGAGTATGACCCGTTTGTTTTTACGTGTGGAAGCATTGCACCCAGCGTCTGGCGGTCAGACATTGTACCTGGAGCTCTTCAATAAAACTCTTTAACACCATGCGCGAGCTCGTCGCTTTATTTCACCGGGGTGTCTGGCCAATGAAATGCTCTGCGGAGAGGAGCGACCGTCCGGTTACGCTTCCCACGGCTCGGCAGTTTGCTGGCTGTTGGAACGGGAGTTCTAGGGTCCAGCATAGTGTTAACCCCGTCTGCTGTGTTTTTTTTAAATCCTTCACTGGGTTAATGTATAGGAGGGGCTTCCTGTTATCGATTTTAGGGCTACCACGACTAATCGGAAATGGAAATTGGTTTAATCGATTTATAAGATGAGGGGTTTTTCAGAGCAAAAATACCTCTCGTTTTATAATCCCACCTCAAATAGAGGTCAGGTAATAACACTAAGATCCAGATCCCCCGCAGCGCTGCAGGGACCCGGATCCTCCTCTGACAGCCGGCTACCGTCCTCCACTTCCGCCGGGGCTTCTGTGATGGCGCACCAGCGTGACGTGACCTTCTGGTGCTCCACCATAGAAGCCCCAGCAGAAGTATCGGCCAGCGGAGGAGGGGTCTGCATGCTTTGTGTGATGTTCACCAGCTGCCAGAGAGGAGGATCCCCCGCAGCGCTGCAGAGGACCCGGATCATTCTCTCTGGCAGCCGGTGGGAATCTGCGATGCACACAGACGTTCTACCCAACTGTCGGCACTTCCACTGGGGATTCTATGATGGAGCACTGACGTCACATGACCTTCCGGTGCTCAGGTGTAGAAGCACCAAAGAAAGGGCCGGCCACCAGCAGAGGTTGTCTACACGCAGAGCACAGGGGGGGGTATATCAAGGGCACAGTGGTATATAAGGCATACCGGAGGGGCATAATAGTGGTGTATCTGAGGCTATAAGGCATTGGCGGAGTGGCATTTCTGGGGAGCAGTGTGGGAAGCCTGGGCTCAAATGTGTAAGGGGGGCAGGTTGCGAAATAAAAACAAGAAATGCATTTTTATCAGTTTTTTTTTATTCTGTTTAACGTTCTGCTTTTAATTTTAACTGAGAAATGTACGTTTATTTTTTATCCAATTGGCCACCTAATCTATAAAAAAAAAATAATCGTTCATTGCAGGCCCTAATCTAGCAATATTTAATAATATATATTATAGCACCCATCCCCCCTCCCCCTGAACATGTGTAAGTACACGCGTGTAAACATCCACTAACACGCTTCCTCCACCGCTTACACATCCATGATAACACGCAGACACGGTATCTGCTTTAACATACATGGGGGGCCCAGGGGGTTGGCCCAGCGGCTCCACTGACTGCCACGATGCGCGTTCGCGGGGCCCGGATTCTCGGTGGCGCCGTCTCCATATACAGAATATCCAATCAGAAGCCGCAAGCAGAGCCCCCGCTGGTGTTAGTGAGGGGTAACCGTGTACCCCTATAGGTGCAGGTCTTCGGCCCCCGTGACCCCCCAGCTCTGTATGTCGCGCTCTTAGTCCTCCCCATGGAAGATGTGGCGTCACATAAGCTACCGAGACCTCAGAGGTCCCTTCTTCAGAAATACTCAGCGCAGGGAGACTCGGTCTACAAAAATCTGCAAATGTTCTTTTTCATGGAAAAGTTGTAATAATTGTTATTTATGATTTTTGGTATCCGGCTCAGAAGTGTAAATCAGGACTGAGGAGTAAAAACGGGGCCTCCTCTGTGTGGCGACTCCATCCTGAACTACTCCTGTGTTTAAGGGTTTGTTTTTCCGTCAGACTCCTGTAAAAGAGACCCCTGTGCTCTCCGAACACTGGAGGCTCTGTGTGTGCGAATTTAAAGATTGAGTTTACGTTTCTCGTCCGGCTCGGGGGCTCCAGAACCGCGCGGGAGGGCAGAACGTTCAATTTTATCTTTCCCTGGAAATTTATTATCCAATTATCTCAGAATAAAAAATATTAAAGGTAAAAAACACCCGATCCCGCCGGCAGATCGGCCCTCGTCGGCCCCCGTCTAGTCGCCCGTTTCTCCTGCTGTAAAGACTCAAACCTTAATCAGCTGTTGGTCTCGTCTTAGGTTCAGGAGCCGTATGCCTATCCCGCGTATGTTTAATACCCTCACTGTATTACCCTCTACCACTTCTGCTGGGAGGCTGTTCCGCTCATCTACCACCCTCTCAGACATTATACCATTTTTTTACATTTTTTTTTTCTGGTTTTGGCAGATTTTTCCATTGGTGAAAATATGATGAGGCGGGAACGTGCAGCGAAGTAAAGAGACTCGGCGAGACCGCGGCTGGTGATCGGCACGGTGCGAGAGGACGTCGGACGAGGGGCTGCGATGATGCTTCGGGGGGTCCTGTGTTTTGCCCTCTGCCTCCTCGGGGTGGCCCAGAGCGGCAGGAAGATGCCCAAACTGTCCGACAGGAAGCTCTGCGCGGACGAGGAGTGCAGCCGTAAGTACATAGAGCGCATCGATCCCCCTCGAGGCCTCAGAGGTCTCCTCTTCGCATGTAATGTCCCGCCAGCTGCAGTGACCAGACTGTGTTTGTAGATCCCATTTCCATAGCCGTGGCGCTGGCCGACTACATCCCGCCGGACTGCCGCTTCATCCCCGTCAGACGCGGCCAAACCATCTACGTCTTCTCCAAACTGAAAGGCAGAGGGAGACTCTTCTGGTCGGGAAGCGTGAGTCAGGGACTGCCCAGCTAAATCCGGGACTGTTGGGAGGTGTAACGGTACACGGCTTTACGCGCTCTCCTCCGCGCAGGTTCAGGATGATTATTACGGCGAGCAGGCGGCGCGGCTCGGATATTTCCCCAGCTCCATCGTCCAGGAGGAACATTACCTGATGCCCGGGAAAGTGGAGCTCAAAACCGACGTGAGTTTAACTTTAACACCAACCCGTTAATGGGGAGAGGGTGGTAGATAAGTGGAGCAGCCTCCCAGCAGAGGTGGTAAAGGGTAATACAGTGAGGGGATTAATGCGCGGGATAGACATCCGGCTCCTGAATCTAAGACGAGACCAACGACTGATTAAGGTTTGAGTCGTTACAGCAGGAGAAACGGACGACTAGACGGGTTCTCTATAATAATGTTTTTTATTTCAGGCGTGGGACTTCGCCTGCCAGTGACAGAAGAATCCGGACTCCGGCAGTAATGCCCCCGACACTGTATACAATAATATAACCCCCAGCGCTGCTGTATACA
>VKOC01002414.1:0-44935 GCA_009364415.1 Spea multiplicata | reverse complement strand
CCAGACGAGTAGTCCGCACAGGGCCCCAGAACACCTAAGGCCGGCTCTGAGCTGATGAATGGCATAGATATTCAACAGCAATGCATTCTTTTAGGTTACATGCTGAAATCGCTTTTTTCACTTAAGACCAAAACATATTTGGAACAAAAGAATGGTTTATATATTGATAGCACACTGTATTTTAATGGAAAATCATGCGAGTAGACTTGCTGAATTGTGTCTTCCCTTAGAAATGAATGACATTTTTCACCATCATACAGATAATTCCCCCGATACCTGACTTATCTGATTTCAACCAGGCAACGGGTTAATTCTTGTGTTGTGCAAAACTGAATATGACAAATTGTTTTTTTTTGCTTCTATCTAGACGAAATTGCTCCATGTTCCAAGTGTCTGGTTCTATCGGAGCAAGCTTTTATTTTCAGAATAAAGTAGTACTTTATTTTGACAAAGCAAACTGGTAGACGAATAATGCAAACTGATTTAAACACTGTGTTATTTTCAGAAAAGTAAAAAAAAAAAAGTTAGAGAACTTTCTTCTTAAACACTGGCAGCAATACCCTGTGCAAGAGCCAAGATTAATGGCAAGCTTGGATGAAAGCATTAAAACGGACTGCCGTGCCACGCGCTTTCTCTCCTCGTATCTCAAAGAGATGCACTAGCTGTTCTTACAGTTCTTACAAGAACAGATGGATCCTTCAAGAGGAGAAGATGGATTTTAACCCTGTTCTGATAAGAATTGTATGAGTCTTCACAAAATGTTTAAACATCATTTTAATATTCCCACTTTTGTAGGCCAGTTAATAATCAAAAGCAGGATACTACAAATCACGTCTCACAATCCTAGTATTCTGCTGAGAACTGTTAAAAAACAACCAACAAACAATACAAATACATTTTATTTTGCTCAATGTTGGTTATCTAGCTATTTTATTAATAGACTGTGATTGATTATAGCTGTGAAAATGAATACAACTGTAGCAAGGTATTTATAAAATATATCTTTTATATAATACCAATAGATGAAGTACATAAAGATCTGGAAAAAGCATGCTCCTACACGGCAAATTTATGGTCTATGCTGTGCTAACACACTTCTGCATCTCAACCTCACGTTGTCCTGATGATTCTGTTGTCCAAGTGAAGACTGCCGTTAACAACACTGTACCACCTATATCTTTGCTCTTGTCTCAAAAACCCATCCTAAGGTCCTCCTCGCTCTGCCCGATTGCTACTTTCCTCAAGCATTATCATTTCTTTAGCTTGCATCTCCAGAATCACACCTGTGCTGTTCTTATAATATGGAACTCCCTTATTTCCGTTCTAACTTCAAATGCTCATAAAAATCTACTTGCCCAGAGAAGCATACACTCTTTCCTCTCAATACACAGACACCTGCGTTTTTAAAGAAATGATTTGCTCCTCTAATTCTCAAGATCTTCACTTCACTGACTTCTCCTCAAGCTTATAATCATTCTTGGGAACGCTAAGGGTTTGGCCCCGGGAATTCTGGGAGAAGTGCCCGAGGTCTCTGGGTTTCCAACTCACCTGCAACTCATGATATAATGAACAAACTCCTATATCATAGAAACATTATTTGACCTTCATGCAATTTAAAATTGATATCATGAAGCAAATAACCCTTTGAGGGTGTAAAGAGATGAGGTGGATATTAGGATGCCATTTGTGGGCCAGCTTTGGCTGCTTGCAAGATGGAAAATGCTGGAGCACAGTGTTTACTGTAGTTTCAGAGATAGATGGCTTAATTTACAGCTCTCTGCTGAGGCTTGTGATGGTCTCGCAGGACGTCATCATGTTTTGTTTGCTGCTTCATCTGAAAATCTTACAGCAGCTCTTCGTTGCTCATAGTCACAAGGAGACTATTACCACATCATCATGGGGGAGCAACAACATGTTTGTATTAATACGAGGGATATATAACTGCCCCACTGACATTTGCATGCTTATATTTAACTTAAAGGGGGCATTACAGAAACATTAAAGGACATTAAAAAGGTTAACAATATGATTAAAACAAGCATACTCTCACTAAAAAACCTTCGTTATTAGTGCATTGCCTTTCTCCCACGCTGAAAAATATTAGACAATTTAAAAAATACACTGTTTTTAATTTTATGCAAAATACAAAAATAGTTTGATGCTAGACTGGTTTAAGGGTAAAGTACAGGACTAAGACTCCATGGAACCCTCGGTACTTCTAGCTTCAGGAACCACAACCATCTAGTAAATAACCCTCCTAGCCTAAACCATCTGACATGGTTGTGGGGGATTTGGCTCATCAGTCAAAAGTCACAGAATTTGATGGCAAATAAGAACAATCTGGCCCATCTAGTCCGCCGAAAAGTCTTTACCGTACAGGCTCCATTTGGGTTCTTCTGTACGTACCGTAACAAGAGGCCATAGTACCAGCAATGTCAATGCCTTCTCCCATTTCTGGCAGTGTGCAGGAAGACAACAGCTAAGCTCTAGATTATTTCAGAGAGCACTCCTAGGCATATTCTTACTGTGCCTTATGGATAATTAACAGTTGGGTTGTCAAATATTCCTTTTCACTGGGGACACCTAAAAAAATACTCCCATACTCGATCTTTACGTTCCTCCTATAGGCGAAGGCTTTCCTCCTCACTTATGACCTCTTCCTTTTCCCATCTACAAGTCTTCACTTGCGCTGCCTCATACCTCTGGAACCTACTTCCACACTGCCTCTTAGCTTTCTCAATTCCTTATGGTTGTCCTTATCCCATTCCGTCAAGATTATAAGCTTGCAAGCAGGACCCTCTCCACTTAATGTGTTTGTCTTTGTCTCTAAATTCTAGTCTTGTCATACCCCTTGAATATATGTATTGTAAAAAGTGCTGCGTAAATTGTTAGCGCTATATAAATAAAAGATAATAATAATATACAGGGCAGTGATGTTATTAATTAAGCTGTGTAGTAGAAATAAACAATTTGTGGAAAAAAAACCCTCCAGTATGAGAACAAACTTTCTGCAATAAACCTTTGGATTACGTGTGTATTTTTTTCCATATCAAGCTGCAGACTCTGCTCAACCAGTAAAAAGCGCACAGAGCTGGGCTGACTGCTTGGCTGACTCTTGCTAACTGCTTGTCAGCAGTCTGGCTGCAGCTATATATACCAGGTGCTGTCTACAAATTACCTGGCAAAATAAGAAAAGGGCAAACCTAAATGGTGTATCTTGCTGAAATCTAAAATAAAATGTCAGAGGAGAAAGATGAACTACTGAAGAATAAAAAAAAAACCCTTCCCAAATCACCCACCGTGCAAGGCTTTGCAGCTGTGGTCTATGGTCTTTGTACCCGCTAGTGAGCTGGTTCCATTATTAATATCTCATGTCAACATTATTGGGAGATCTTTTATGTTTACAAAGTAAAAAAGTAAAATTGCATAAATATTTTTTAATGCTACATGTTAGTGTGAACATGTGCGTGCATACAAACTCGACCAGCATGGGTTTCCTCATTAAACCTGTTGGGGACTCCATTTAGCTAACCTTGATAGTGGGTGAAGGCAAATCAGTTTTACTTTTACTGATTTTCTTAATTTAACTTGAAAGAACTAGACATGTACAGGCCTTGGGGTTTTTAATATATTGTCACTCTTGTGTTACTTAATGTTGAAACTGAAATAGATTGGATTCAAGTCTTGCCTGGTTTCCAAGCTCTAAAAAGGACAGGCCACTTCGGTACCTTCATTCCTTCACCCCCTTTTCCTCCTCTGATGCTCCTCTTTTGTAGAAGCTTAGAATGTCGTGCACTTACAAGAGCAATGATTGCACAGTTAATCAAAATGAAGGAAATTAAATGTATGTGAACTTGTATTGCAGCAGAGAGTAGGGGATAGCATGGTCTAGAATCTAGACTCTAGATAAACAGCTGGCTGGCTGATAAACCACCATCTCCCTGTAAATGTTTCTTTCGACTTTATTACTTTTCCTTTCTGTTATTGCTATTCTGTAGTTAATTCAGCGTCCGACATATGAAATCTCTTATCAAGAAGATACTGTACTCTGCTATCTGGGATCATATGCATTTTCTGCTGGGACTCAAGAAATTCCAGAAAATCATAACAATACTGTTGTATAGGGTTATATACCCTATCCACAAATGATACCAAATCACAGTGTAATGACCTCACTAGACTTTGTTGATCAACAGTTCAACTTGATGGAATTGCATCTTGCTTCAACCTAAATTATTATGTTACAAGGTTTTTGGGTTTTTTTGTGGACAATGTTGTCGAAGCTTCCCCACCCACCCTAATGAAGACACAAGGTCATCATCTGGAGACAGAAACAAAGGCCATACTATTGAGAAATAAGTCTTTAGAGGATAAGAAGGAAACTGACAGTTTCTTATTATTGATCTTGACTTACTACATTTATCCCTATAAGAGCCTACCCTGCCCTCTACTTTAAGGGAACACCACACATAATTGGAGCCTAGTGATATTTCTTCACGGTTAAGTATATAGGTTGAGTTTTGATCCACAGAAATCGATAAAAAAGGGAACAGTGAACAGTGAACAGTGCCAGATGTTGCTGGACTAATGATTTGCCCTGCAATGAAATAAGGCTGACACAGCTGACAATACAGACATAGAGGCAACCGGGGCTATGCAGTAGGATGTATTCAAAGAAGATATACTATTGGAAGAGACCTTTATCGAGTTGGCTGTCCCATGTCCTGACAAATGGCACATGGATAATACGGGTAGGACAACAAGAATGGATAAATACAACAAATGTTGTGCCATAATATGAGTTTACTGCAAAATCATTGTGGTAAGTAGAATTTAGGCTGTGATATCTACAATAGGGAACATTTCAGATACTGGCTAGTTGGGGGAACATGATAAGTTAGCTACGAGGATACACATTAACTCCATGAGTCATATGAGCAAAGATGTGTTTTCATGAACAAATAATACTATATTTGTAATGATAGTTCCTCTTTAAATTACTCCCCTATGTTTTTAAATCCCTAAGTAGCTAAAGTACTAAATATGCTTTTCACAAATTACATAAATGGTGGACTCTCATTCATCAATTCCTACTAATGTAATTGAAACAAATCCCTTCAGTAACAGATCTTTGGGCTGTACATCCCATTCCTTTTTCATGCAGATAGCTGTCTGACATCTGACCCTTCCTCTTCGCACAAATATTAGCTTTACTAATTTAGCAAAAAGAACACCATTCAGAATGTATTTTTTAATGCCTTCTTTGCTAAATCCTTAGCGCATGTCCCAATCGGACAGAGACAAGCCACTGTCTTGGGTCATAGCATAGAATCAAAATGGTGTCTGTGTAATATGGGTGGTGCTGAGCGTGACAACACTCACCAAATTACGGAACCATTCACCAGTGAAAAAATGGAACATCATAAACCTAACAGTTTCTTATTGAAAAATACGGGCTGGGTAATGAATGGAAAATCCACAGGAGTTTGGTATAGGGGATTACCATTTTCTGTATCTGGCTTTTTAATAACGTTAATTCGAAAAAAGTTTTCTGGCTGAGCAGTATTACAGCTCCTAGGTAAAGATCCTACGTAAACTATTGACAGCTGGAGAAAAGAAGGTTCATCAGCAATTTAATGAGGTGAACTAAGGGCATAAAAACTGAAGGTTAAAACAATTAGCATGGCTGGTCACCTAAATTAATAGCAGATTAGGAAAGAAGGCCAGAATCAAATCGACACTGCGGCATTCTGGTGTTAGCTTATGCCTCTTGCATGAGAATACCTGGTTTCATTTAAAGGAGCAGGTATATTGTTTTTTGAACATTTCTGTTCCAGATAAAAAGTAAGCAAGGCTCCTGGCTACACTGTGTCACACTATGCAGGGCTGCTAACGGCCCCCCGTTTCAAGTGCTGGAATGCTGCGTTAATAGCTGTTCCTAGCCGTGATAAGGAAATACGTTGGGATCCAGTTAATTTAATCTTCCAATGCCAATTCATGTAGCGATGTTCACGGGTGCACAGATACCCAGCACCATTAACAAGGATTAGTCGAGCAATTTTCTATACAACATATTGTAAGCCTGCAAGAGCAGGGCTCTCTTTTTTTGTTTGTACCAGTATGTCTTAACATGTGTTAGTGTTACTGTTCTTTTTATAAATTGTTAGTATTAATGTTTTATTAACGTTCAGTTGTTTGTTTTATTTTTAGTCATAAATCATAATTCTACTGGGTGGCTGCTATCAGAAGAATATTAACACTCAGGTAGGCTGGTGATATGGTGATTTCTTTTTATATGAAACAGAAAGACAAGACAAAATAGAAAGTCTTCTAGAACCCTGTCACTACAATATGCTTATTACCACAATCATAATATTCCATAATAAATTACTTACATTATTTATTTAAATACTATAATATTACATACATGTATTACCTATTAAAAATATTTATAACCTATGGAGTAGTTATGGCCCAACAGTACTTATGATAAAAGCTTGATTTATATAAATCACTGTATATATAACTAGTAATACATGTTTTCTGTTTTACTAGGAAGAAACGCATGTGACATGCTGATTAACTTGGCTCTTCGGTGAAACATCCTCCTGTGCCTATCTACATCCTGAAAGCATGCACTCTTTACGGTACACGATGTCTGACTTACTTTACACCAGAGTTCATATTTATATTCTATATTGATGTTGGGTATAAAGGCTGCTGAAATGCTGATGGTTCAGCCACCTTTTGGGTTTTTCAATAGGGCAGGACTGATTTTTCAGCAGTTATGGAAGATTAACAATCTGGTTCCTTTTACGGGCAACACAGGTACTTTCACAGGGAGCTGTGTCAAAGGTTCCAACTGAAGTACCCCTCTGTCCCTGCGACATAAAGTCTATATCACATACTCCTATTTATTAGTCAGACCCTTGTTTGCTGGCAAACTAAGCCCCAGCCTAGTGGACCTGTCCCCTTCTGTTTTTACAACATCAGCCCTTCTCATAGGGATTATGAAACATGGGTTAACCGAGCTAAAGGCATGCAGGTTAATTAATGTAAAAGTGCTTACTGGAAAGAAAATGTTGTGATGTGGGGCCAAAATCCCTATGGGCTTCATGTAACTGTCTGATTCTCTCACCAATGGACATCTAGGAAGAAAAGAAGAACACATGATTATTTCAACATGTAGCAACGAGCAGCAATTAAAGGAACAAGATATTATTGCTTTGTGAGCCTTAGGGTCTTAGACAGTGAAATGCTGCGGCAGACACAAAAGCTAATGGCTTTTTTATTATTATTATTGCTTGAGATACATTGCCTCATTTAAACTCTATACCAAATCAAACACTACAAAAACAAATTGCTATTTTTTTCTGCACACCATTAAGACAAAATCCATATGTCATCACTTTATGACCAACGGCTACAAAACAAACTGCGAAAGGTAAAATTCTTGCTTACTCAGCCTAGGTTGCAAAGTACGTTGTCGCCTTTTAGGAGCCTTTATTGTTACCATTTGTTATTATTACCAAATCACGAGGGTATACAGGACCAATATATATATAAAAAAGGCTATTCTCGGGTCAAACATTTCAATCAAGACCCCCCCACCTGATTACTTAAACAATAGAAGATTAAACATGTTTCTGCATAAAATGCATAAGGAATCCCCTGGTATCTTAAAAAAACTTCAAACAGCCTACTTAGCTACAGAACAAATCTATATAGCGCCTTTAAAATGTCATCTTACATTATTTACACAGTATGTGTTGTGAATGTACTGGTAGAACCTTTACAAACATAGGTTTACTAGTGATATAGAGCAAGTGGCAGGTATATTTCATTTCATCCAAGGCTCAGTACCACTTGTTTGTTGTTCAGAGCAGCAATTATTGTATTAACTGTATAAATTAACATGCCGGAAAATAACATCTGTTGGACTAGTGCAGTAATGGGTAGAATGAATTGACTTCTGTTTACAGCGTTCCAGGTGAGTAAAACCAAAGGACAAAGATGTGATCAACAGACGGCAGGTTCATGTATAGAGTTTTCTCATATCAAGGTCAATGCTTACTTTTATGTATTTAATGTCTAATGGTCATTTTTGGATGGACAGTACCACCTAGGGACCTAAATCATTCTTACCATATTGTGAAGGAGCAGTTTATACAAACCTAAAATTACCTAAAAGGTCTTGGTAAAACCATGTCCCATAGTCATGCTTTCAACCATATGGTACCCCTTCCAAAAAGTGTTCATATACTATTTGGCCATCTATAATGTTTTTAAGGTATAACCACGATGGATGCTCTGGCGTTTATGTAACTCCAAAAGCAAACTGTATTACTAAAAATTACTTGGTGCTACTGAACTTAAATACCATCAAATAAAAATCACTTTCCTGCTCTTAAAAAACTTTTTTTAAATGGCAAATAATCAGAAGTAGGTAGTTCAGTTGCTTTAAATTTGATAATTGAGTATACATACAGGGTTGAGTAGCAAAGGGAATCCATTACTTAAAAGGTAGCTTAGCGAAGGTTAATGTCTACTTGTACTGGATAGTGAGGTCATAAAAAGGTCATTGACTTTAAGGTTCTGCTGTGAATAACAAAATATGAAAAGTCAGAGCATGAACAAATTATAAAGAGATACTAGTGCAGGATAGAGGGGTAATTTAACCCTAAGATCTCAAATATCCATAGCTAGAAACTGATGGCAGCATCTTATGAATGAGAAATAAAAACATTCATGCGCCTATGCAGAATACCTTAAAATCAATGCGCTACACATGCAATAAATATTTATTAAGCTGTCATTATTTAGTAAATCAAGCCTTAGTATGGCTTGCTGCCCCCAGGGCACTCAAAGAGAATGTAAATGAGACATGTTTCACTGCTCAGTAAATTATATTGTATTTCCGTGGTGTACAACGTTAAACTCTAATACTACACTAGTTCAATGCTCGCACTTCAGTTGCTTTGCAGGAACGAGTGAGCTGGAATCAATATTTCTACAGCACTAATGTTATATACAATATTGGGCTGGTATTCAATGTGCCGTGAAAACACATTCACTGCAGTACAGGAGGTTTAATCTCCATTCATATAAATGAACTACAATCTTCTCTAACACTAATAGGAAGGTATCACAGAGTGATGAATAGGTGCTTATTAACATAGGGAGTGCATTATAAGTCAATGAATAGAAGGTGAGGCTGGGAAATGATAGAATAAAATTAAATCAACTGATATATTGAATTTTATATTTTGAATGGAACTAATCTAACTGTGGTTAAATCGTGTTGTTGGAATCCAAAGTATGTTATACATTGTTAGAGAATAGGCAGCAATGGAAGAAAAATACAGAAAAAGTATAAAATAAGTACATAAATTGAAAAAGGCAGAGAAAAGAATAACTTAAAAACGAGATGGATTAAATACTTTTGTAACAAAACACAGCATAAAAATTCTCCTCCTAGTACTTTCTATGGCCAGAAAATACTTTTTTAATCATGTAAAATTGTGCGACGTTTAATATTGTTTTCTGCCGAGAACACTTACATTTCATGTTAGACCAAAGCAGGTAACTGGAAGGTTGTTTAATCCAAAAAAAGGTTCTTGGAAGATTCTACATTATTGTGATTAAACCATAAGAGGAAGGAATAAAATGACAGATTTGCTTAACATACTTGACAGTATTTTTGTCTAAGTGGACTGCGTCTTTAAAAAACTTAAGTGAACATTACCGGTTGTATCTAGAGGAGCTTTTCACCATTGACACTAGTAATGACTGTCAGGCTTCTGCGAGTATATCTTTGTTATCATTGATTAATCATAGGTCTACAGTCAGATAATGGCTCTCTTGCAGCCAGGGATTGAGAGTAAGAGCATGAAGGAAGCGTTAGATGTGCGCTTGCTTCCACTTTGCCATGGTTCGCTTCAATTTTATTCCTATGTTATCAGAAAGGCTTCAACGCACATCGAGGTCTATAGGAGATGATTATGTTTTAGTGTTGACAATGATGAAAGATTGTACGTAATCCACAGATTATGGACCTTCCATGGCATTGAGAAGCAGAGATATATGCTAATACAATCACTGAATGGTGGTATCCTCATGCATGCCCACCTGTGTCTTCAGAGCTGAAAATATTATTCTGTGTGCTTGCTTTGTTTCTCTAAGCCTATGTAATTTTATCATAGAAAAAGATTTAAGAAAAGCAGAAATCTGTTGTTTTAAGATAAAAAAATTGTATTTGTGTAGATAATGGCTTCCTCTGTCTGAAACCAGTTTATCCCTGTTTTGTGATTTTATAACCCTGAAAGAGGCTTTGGGTGTACGCTCTGATATCTACATTTTTTTGTAATCATGGAAATAATGCCAATGACTCGCTGAGATCTTGTCTGGATTAGCAAACTGCAGTTGATATGCAGGGCAGATGGCAAACTTTATCATGCAATTGTATTACTTCTTATCGACTTAGACAAGTAAGAAATCTTTGCCTTGTCTTTAACGGCAAAGTTGAAATCTCTACTGGCTTTATATATATCGAATACATGAGACATTACCTACCAACAGTGGCAATTAAACAGTCACATCTACACTGAAATACACAATTCATTACAAACACACCTCCGGTAACCTTTAGATTGCTATGACATACTTTAGATTTCACAAGGGGATCTTTTCTCTTTTGGAAAATTGAGTTTGATATTCAAAATGGCTTGAGTGGCATTAACTGTTGGAACAAATTGTTTTCTGTTGCTTCTGCAATGTTTTCGGCGATGTCAGGTTTTTTTTGTATGTGTGTGCGTGGTTATACAGTAATTTATTTATACGGCTAAGTTGGTTACAGGGAGTGATGAGCAGATGGGGTGCCTTGAACACTCCTGCTGTGTCACCTCCTTTGGTCTGATCGGTACAAAGCCGACCTTGAAACCTGAAAATGTGCAACCCACATGAAAGCATTTTAAACTTGGCACTATAGAAACGAGCTTCTGCAAATCTGTTATACCAAAGGAAGACATTTTCAAGTATGCTGTAATACCTTGAGGTTCCATTTCTTAGTTAGGCTACTGGTGTATACCACCCACACCCTATATTTCCCCCCCAAAAAAAAGTTTTAGAAGGACAACATTATTTGAGGTCTTAGGGAATTTTAAAAAATGCTGTCGCTCTCATCTAAATTTAGAATAAACATGTATTGGCTACATGCCAAGTGCAAGTGACAAACTTGTAACTCATTTCCATATATTTATATTCACAAAAAACTTTTGAAAACATCACAGGATGATCTATAAAAGTTTAAATTCGGTCAAAGAAAATGCAGAAAGAGAAAAAAACAACAAAGAAAAGGGGGTTAGGTGTTCCTAGGGACTCCCCAAACCTGCCATTCACATAACATCTCCTACTTCACATAGGATAAGACAGTAATAGTACTCATAGGGGCAGGGGTAGACCTCATTAAACTGGGGAGTAGGTAGGACCTGGGTTTGGAGCACGCAGGCAGTGGACAGAGACAAATACTTTGCCTACCCGCCTGGAGGTCAAACACTGCCCCAGATGCCCTGTAATCACTTTTCATTTCTAGTGTGACTATTAATATCCACTCCACTCTACACTTCAAGTAAACCAAACAAATATCAGTATATCCAGGGAAAATTCATGCCAAAAATGTAGTTGAAACATTATGTTTTTTCAGAAACCAAAAGTTATGAAGAACACCTATCATGGAAGACCTTGGCTCCTTGGCAAGTTTTGCAAGCCCATCTCAAAATATAAAGAAAAGCAATACGCATATTCACAATAAAACAACCATCCTTGTTGCTAGCAAACGTTTACATAGCAGAACTATATCTATACAGGTCTTTCAGTTAAGTTAGCAATTAGCAGATATTGGAAACCCTTACAGATGCAATACAAAACCACACTGGTATTCAAAAGATGCAGTTGATGGCTTGGGAAGGAAAACACTTAGCTAAATGCTTTGACACAGCTAGGAACACCTGTTATTCTGTACCACATACTACCCGTGTTTACTTGACTGCAAATACTGACATAGCATTCAGATTTCAAGCAGCAAAAATAATACAGATGTTTAAAGTAGGTGGACAATAATGAACACAACATACAAGTCAACACATCGACTATTATCGTTGTAGGTGTGAAATTTATACGTGCATATCGTGAATAGAGAGGTTAATGATAATGTGACTATGCGTGATTTATATGAAAAAAGGTAATTTATGCAGAGGATGGTTTTATTCAAATGTCTGAAAGCAGTATAATTGCAGAGCATGCAAAAGGAATAAAACACAAGCTGTGTTGTGTTTTTGTTAAAATGAATGTAAGAAGAAAAAGAAAAAAACTGTCAGCCTGGCTTTTTAGCAGAGTCTCACAATTATTTTTCTCATTCTAAAAAACCCTGTTATGCAGGCGCAAAAAACCTTATTTTTTTCAGCTGGTATTAGGGTTTTGTGTTCTTGTAAATGTCAAAATGTCACCTTTACCTGTGGTTTATTGCCCATTTGTAAAATCAGGTAGTGAGCCTCTATTAGGATACTGTCGGAACACACCAACAGTGAGTTATGTATAAAAATGTCAACACTAGAGGTCCTTTAGACTGGATCATACCATTGGATGTCATGTTGCAAACTTTGAATCAGAATACTTATACATAACCTCACGTGTCCATAATTATGATATAAAATACAAAAAGTACACAGTGAAGAGTAAACTGTATATAATAACAGAATTAAGCACAGATAAGTACTTAAACTAGCTACAAAAGCCTTTGTGTTGTTGACCACATCTGATCAACAGGTCAGGATTAGCTCATCCCACATACATTTATAAAGCTTTTGTAGCAGATTGCAGGCTTTAGTGCCTACTAGCTGGATACATACAGCTGCACAATGCAAAAGTGTAAGATCGTACCGTGCAGCCATGTGTTTCCAGCCAGTGGCTGGACCTATGTCATTTTATCAACTGCTGGCCTTAAAGTGTCAGGTACAATTTGAATTCTCACTCTGACCCTACGGATGGACTAGACTTCAAAAGAGTCCGGATAGAAAAGACAAACAAAACACCTTAACAATTTAGTGTATATCTTCAATGGGACACTCAATTAGACTAGAACGTTAGACTGCACAATGAGTACATTATTGCCTTCAAAGCTCTGTGAAAACAAAGCATACAGCATGAGCTAGAAGCCCAAAATGGTCCTAGCCCAAAAAATTCACAATAAGAGTGTTGACGTAAGTTTCATTGATTGGAGTCAACTTTGCCAGGGGATACATGGAATGTAGATTCGTATTGATTTTATCTTTTTAATCAAGTGATTCGCACTTCTTTACTACACCTGTAGAACAAACCCATATGTGTACTTATGGTAGACATGCAAAAAATATGTCATTGCTTTGGTTAATATAGCCGTTTTGTTCTCCTCCCAGTTCACCACACTTAGACTTTAATTCCTGAAAATCATCTCACGGTGTATGTCACAATTTAATGTGTTCGCCCTACCACCCAGTAACTGCTAAAAAAAGTATTTTTTGTTCCTCTCTGTCAGACCAGTATGTGACTGTCCTTTTATAAATCAATAAAAGAGGATATCAGATCTATTTCACATTCTTACGGAATTCAGTACTTCTTTGTTCCTCAAACATCAAAAGATAAAGGCAGTATTAAAATAAAAGCTGTGTGCGCACGTGTCGGCTAATGAAAGTCACAAGGAGCAAGAAACTGACTACAGCTGTTCCTGGCTGATGATGAACACTTCTGTTCTGACACCTGCTTTGGTCTCCCTATTAAGGTCTCCAAATTGGCTTTACCTTTAGAAATGTCATGCTAGGAACTTGGCCTACTTTTCAGATGTAATATGTTTAATCCTGCCTTTTATATGTTACTTGCAATAGTTTTCTCAGTCACTTCAGTGAATATGATACATGTATTCTCATATGTTATAGTGGGGTTGGGTCATTTTGACCATAAACTTAAGACATATTTATACCTGTGTGACAAAGTTTGCCCTTGTAAACTAGATGTTATATGGAATTTTTCACTGAACCCACCGTGATATATTGGTGATATATTTTTAATTGTAATAAAAAAGCAGAAGCTCACTGGGGTTGGCCCAACTTAAGAAAATTCCTTGTATCCTGCTAGATAAACTGGCTCTGGCGTTGAATGCTACATAGCTAACTAAAAGTGTGCCAGAGTACAGGAGATGGCAGGTGCAACCAGGCCATTGTAACAATCTATACAGCACCAAACACTAAAGCTCATTCACAAATATGCCCATCTGGATAACCACATATACTAGTATTTTTGGGGCACAGAAATATCATATAAGTATAAGAAATAAGTATACCTCTCTGAGCTTGACCAGGATAACTCCGAGAGAAGCACTGCTTCTCAGGTTCTCTGTGGTAAATACCCAAATCCTCCTGGTTGCGGGAATTAACTCTTGACACGTCCACTCCCTGCCATTTTCCCCTTTAAATGGGGGTGTTTCCCGTGATGTCAGCAAGAACACCCACCTACATCAGCAGGAACGCCCTCAAAGTCAACAGGACTGCCCCACTGAATCAACGGGACTGCCCCACCAGCATCAGGAGGACTGCCCACTGGCCGTGGCTCTGGGTAGCAGGTGCTCAGAAGTTCCCAGGTGTGTAAAAAAAGTATTGAGTACAATTTTGCCAAGGAGAACAGGGGGCAATTGTCCCCTGCCTGTCCAAATTCTCAGAATAAGACTGATCTAAATTGGGCCAACACCTCCCAGGAGGGTATATATATATATATATATATATATATATAAATATATATAGACACTTGACAACCTATATGAGCTTGTTGGAGCTCCCATTCTAAAACAAGGGCTTTATGGTTGCTATTATTATTGCCACAAGGAAAGCATACAATTGTCCAAAAATGTCTTTGTATGCTGTAACATCACTATTACCCTTCACTTGAACTAAGGGGCATAGTCCAAAACAAGAAAAACAGCCCCAGATCATCATGCCTCAAACTTTACAAAAGGCACTATGTATCCAGTTAGGTAGTGTGCTCCTCACTATAGGACTATGGGATTCTCGGGGATGTCTTTACACTATGGCAGTAGCCATACTGCTGTCTTATTGGTTGGGGTTTCCTTTTGTCCTCCCAGCAGTTCGGGAATTGCTGCTGCACGTCACCCGCGTTCCTCCGCCCCCTCTGTCCAGCGTGACCCGCTGTTCTTTTGGTGACACACCCTTTACGCCTCTTCCCCTTCTTTATATACCCCCCGAGGAGTCTCTATCTGATCATCAGTGGGAGAAGATCTGCACAAATGTTCTATTGCTTCGAAGATTCAAGAAAATGCCAACAAGGTGCTATCCATGTGGTACCGGATGCCTGTGGCTCTTAGCAGGTTTTTTCAGCGGAGTGATCCGACCTGGTGAGGAACTCGGCTCCTACCTGCATATCTGGTGTAGCTGCAGCAGGCTCTAGCCTTTAGAAGTCTTTCTTTGAGCAGAAGGGGTGACTAGGCGGGCTTTCCTGCTCTCTCCGAGCCATTGCTTGCTCTTTCACTCTGACGGGTCCCTATCGTCCATGAAACACTCTACTGTTAGACACCTTTTTAATACTGTTCCCTTGTACTGGAGGTGTACTGAGGCCCCCTCTCTCCGACATTGGGTTTCCCGTGTGGAGGAGGTAAGGGTTATAGAAGAGTTAGTTCACCTGTCTAACGATAGGATGGAGACTTAGACTGGGGTCTGGGCACGCTGGATAGCTTTCCAGTCCTCTATGGTTATGGCGGAGATCCTGATGTAATGTTGTGTGGATCCCATGGGCTCACTTTCTTCTTCTGTTTATGCAAAATTTTCTCCCTTTTTTTATCCGGTTTTTATCCTTTTTTTTAATCCCCTCCCTTACCTCTCTTCCCTCTCTCCCTCCCCCCCTCTTCTCTTCTCTCCGTTTGTGCGATCTAATTTCTTTATCCCGGTCTCTCCTCTACCCCACCTGTCCCCCTTTTTTTTCTCTCCTCACCAGTCTGGACAACGGGGGTTGCGTGCTGAGGGGGCCGGGGGCTTTTTGCAGGCTGTATTGCATCTGGACTTCTTACTTATTTGTCACCTTGTTTCAATAAAATATAATTTACCTAAAAATCAGGAAATATATATGTACCGGTATATTTGTGATGTGAATGACACAACACAATCTCAGGAAACTACTAATTAAGATTCAGAGATATAAAAACATGCACGCTAACAATCCCCTTGCCAAATCAATGAGCTTATCTGGTGCTCTTGCATCAGATTTGATGGTATTGGTATTGTAATTACGTTAATATTGATGAGTTAGCACATGTCTGCTCAATACACGATTTCATGAATTAATTTTTTATTGTATCAAAGAAAAAAAGAATTTGTTTACATATTAATACAGATGTTTGTAGCAAAACATATGTGAATACACAATTAGTGAACATACAGTTCAAATTCAGCAATAGGAGTGCATGCCTTGTACATGGGGTAAAACTCTTTGAGGTCTAGATGTGTCCAGATTTTCTTGAAGCTGTGATATGCATTTGGAGGTTACTACACAGTTAAACGAAGGATGCCAAGATTTTTACAACATGCCCTGGGCAACCAAGAAGGATGTGTACAGAAACAGAACGTGGCAGAATCAAAAAGATATGCGCCTATAATCAACATACATGAGGTTTCTCAAGGGTAGGCTACCTGTAGCTCTCCCTCTTTTGTGAAGGGGCAGGATTAGCGCCTGACAGCCTTTAGTGGGAGTGAAGTGGGCAGGGGCAGGTGAAAACAGGCGGGGAGTAGGCAGAACATGGGTGGAGATTGGGCACCCAAATAATTTTTTTAGAATACTTGGGAATCCCCCAGAGACTCCTGGTCCACCACAAGAGATTCCCGAGTATTATAAAAAAAGTGTAAGAAATTAATTAATTTTGTCTGACAGTACATATAAATGTAATCATATTCAATATAACTAATAATATTTTCGGGGTAGTATTCAATAAAATATATTGACTGGATTTTTATAAACCCGCTTACTATGGTAAATGCCTTTAATGATAGTTAAAGAAAAAGATAAACAAAAAAATGATTGTAATATAATTTACTTTTAGACTTAGCAGGTTTGAATGTACACGCATTCTAGTTACAGAAATATGGTAAGTACAGGACTTCTGATGGCCCTAGACTAATCTAGCTTGTTTATGCTTTTTGTGATTCTTACATTGAGAAAAATGGCAGACTAAATGAGCCGAATTGTTCTTATCTGCGGCCAACTTCTACGTTTCTATGAAAGACCCTCTTTAGGGATAGTACTAAGACTCCCTGTCAACAGGTTGAGACCTCACTGTGCCTGTAAAAATAAACAACAGATAAAATGCTACATTTTTACCAGCATAAATTATACTGTAACAATTTCATTTTAGTGGATATTTAGAATGACCAGATCCTTAGTACTTGGGCATTTCAGATCAATAGACTGACAATAACTGCAAACCTAGCATTTTTCACATACACATTGTGGATTCAGGTTTTCTAAGCTACCCATCAAAGCAAAGAAGATAGATGAAAAGCACAAGTGCTATATATTTCTGCTCTTAATATATCGGTATCAAAGATATATCAACCTTTCATTTTGTTTGACATCTTTATTTCTTGTCACAAAGTTTGCACAAAAAATGACTGTATGAAACTCAGAACAGTACATTCTCCTGGCAGAACTTTCTTGAAAACACCTTGTAAATCATTGTCAATGAGGGCAAAAGGTGCCACCTTCACTTCAAAAGCCACATAAATATATACATATATATATCTCAACATGCATAGTTTTTAAATTCTGGTGACAGCTAATGGGATTTATGTTAATACAGATTACAATAGATTTTTTTAATGCTTAAAGTAGAATTTCCACCAAAATCTTAAAACCTGTATGCCTCGGGGCATCTTGGCAGGTTTATTCACTAAGTGTAAATGTGAGTTGGCACAAAATGAAAAGCAACCAACTCACAAATTCACTAATGCCTATTCACATATACATTTTTGACTTTAATGGAAGTCACCAAATCACTCCCATGGCATACATTAAAAAAGCAGGGGGGAATTACTTCTGCTTCACCCCTTCTTCATCTGCAATGTGTGAGGGCATTTAAAGCATATTTAAAATGCAATGGTTCTTTTTAATGAATAGTAAGGTCATGTCAATAGAAACATAGACTAAGAATACATGACAAATCAAAGAGTTGCCAGCTGGGATAGGCAAAGTGTCCGTAGAAGGACACCGTTGTCTGTGGTAAAGTTTGTGAAGTCCATAGCATATCATTAAATTGACCATCACAGACCCCAGTAAATGTCCACCATGATGCATGCAAATAACACATACCATTTTAGGTCCAATACTCAGTTTTATAATGACTCATTTTGTAGAAAAATATTTTCTGAAGCTGTATGTTGGATATGTTGGCATAGGCGTAGCTACAGGGGGCGGGATGGGGCAATTGCGTGTGTGTAAGGCAGTGTATGTGTATATGTGTGTTTATGGGTAGGTGTGTGTAAGGGCAGTGTATGTGTATATGTGTGTTTATGGGCAGGTTTGTGTAAGGGCAGTGTATGTGTGTATGCGTGTTTATGGGCAGGTACGTCAAGGCAGTGTGTAACTGTGTAAGGGCAGTGTCAATTAAATAACCTCTGTGAACAAATAGCTGGGGGGCACAATTTTCTATTCTTGGGTTTGGTGCAAAAGGAGCTAGCTATGATTCTGCTCACAAAAACAAGGCAGCGCGAGAGTCTGCCGCTCTGTCTCTGCATTTATTTGTAAACTATAAAGAAAAGCTTTCGATAGTTTTCTCTCTTTCTTAGGTGTGAAGCAATACCTGAGGAAGAAAGTGAAACCTTTGAAAGCTTGTCTTTTAAGTATTATGTTAATCCAATAAAAAGGTATAATTGCATACTGCAATACTATGGTATTTTAGCATTTTATTTATATATATTTAGTTTTTTCAGTGGCATGATTTAGTGGTGGAACTTATTTGTGCCTCCCCTAGTTTTGAGTGTGGTATCTCATGTTCCCCTCCTATATATTGTTCCTAGAGTCGCCACTGTGTGCAGGACTCTTGAATGCAGTTCAGTAAAGGAACCTGATTATCCTAAGCGTCACTAAGTTGCCAATTCCACTGATGTCATCCAAGATCAACAGCACAACTACACAATATACAGTTATCACAAATATATTACAATATATCACAGAATATGTGGATGTCTAACCCACATTACCAACACATATCCATTGCACTCATGGATTTCATCACACTACAAATTGTAAGGCTGTATCGGTGTATCACTGTGCCAAACTGGGATTTAATGTCGCTGGCATCACCTATGACTTTAGGCAACTATGTTTTTGCTTATACTGTTTGGTAATGTCAGAGACGAAGTCATTCTATTTTTGTAGGAAGTTTGTAATCTTTAGTATTTAGACTATAACCATGAACACCATATCTTCTTCTTAAAGCTCTAAAAGCAAATTAAGAAAAAAGGCATGAGACAGTTCTTCAGCAGAACATCATAGCTAGGGACCATAATATTATTAAAATCATTAACACCTGCTAAATCCTAGCTGTTTGCTGTATGTTTTAAAACTTAGTGGTAGACCTAGTGATGTGACCTTTTCTTGTGAAAGGTACAGAATCATTTCCATCTAGCTTACATGGTGAATGAAGAGTGAAAAGAAAATATAATCATTCATACAATATATGCAAGGTGGATGATATATGAACAGAATTTGCTATGTATATGGCCAACAGAATAGCTGTCCTTCATCAGTTCGCATTTGTATTGCTTCAGATCTTTAATATGTTCTTAATTTTTTTTTCGTATCACAGCAGACTAACGATACAGTCTACAGATTTCCATTTGGATGTTCTCATTTGAAGGATCTGGGTGTAATTTATATCAAACACCCTGAACAGTGGAACATTGGCTGCTTTTTCTATTATAAAAAAATTCAGTCTATGAATGCTACGTGCAAACAGGCTTCACGATGCATGGAAAATGTTATTTCCTAACTTCGTACCCTGTGGCTAGCCCTGTTTGATCCTTTTTAGGTGATTTAAAGGTCAGAGCAGACAAGCGATGGTCTTTACAACTTTAGAAAGACCATAGGCACAAGCTGTCAGATCAACGCAAAATACCCCTAGCTCACGTGAAGCATCAAACTATGTGAATGTCCTTGTATAATAGTTATCAGTCTAGCTATAAAAGCAAACAAACTGAAATAAAGCAAAAGAAGCAGGTGATAAAGCAGCTATAAAGCATTTTCAGAGAGAGGCCGATTCCACGGATCTCATTAAAAGTATCTAAAAGGTACAAATAGACGGTTTCCACATCCAAACATAGCTATCCTGAGTATGCTGTTTGGTGTCTGACAGCACATCTATGACTATGTTAAAGAAGCTTTAGTGTTGTTTGTATATGATAGTATGCTGCACCTTTCATCTGCTCTTCTTAAAGTTAAGTGAACCAAGCAATTATAGTGCCATTCACATATTTAATAGAGCCTCAGGATAAAATAGGACAACATTTAACATGACGATGCAGTATTGTTGTTGTTGGACACACAAACTTATAAGAATTGGAACGTTCTTAAACTTATATATTTCACATTGAAATGGGAAACCACCATGCGGTGCAGTCTAGTCCAGACCCCCTAGTAGTGAATTCTAGAGTTGGGAAAAAAACAGCCAAGTTCTACATTATTAGTGGTGACAGGTGGAACGTTGGAACCAACAATGCTTGGCAAATGAAAAGGGGCATTTGTACATAAAAAAAAGAGCAGAGATGCACCAGAGAGTGGATGCAAGCAGGCTTTAGAATCTCCCAACTGTGTTTTATAAAATGATTCTGGCAGCTGAAACAGCTGCACGAGAAACGAAGAAAAAAAAAAAAATCCAAGGGCTATGATGTAAACCCCTCGGCTACAGCCGTACAGCGAGAATGTTCTATATTGAGTACATCTGCACACCCAGTCTTCTTCATGCCCTCTGAGTAGGTGCTAGAGAACATGTGAACACTTTTTGCCTGTGGGATTGCATGTTAAGAATTATTGCAAATCTGTTGTGATAATTAGAAACCATTCAGCCCTGCCTCAAAGGTCTCAATTGTTTCCAGTTTGCTAGTGTTTTGAAATAAATTATGCAGCTAGACAGGCTAGGTGTTGAAAGCCTATCATTATAGTTAATAGGGAAAAAAAAACCCAGAAACTTCACAGTGCGGTATGTTCTTAAAACTGTAAAAACCTCTGCGATGAGGCATTCATACCCAAGAGTTACATCAACCCATCACTGACGAAGAGATGGGAATGGGGCACTCATACATTTTCTTGTGGTCAGAAGAGTTGAAAATCGTTGATATGGTTTCCCCCTTCATGCCATGGCCAACAAATTACATTTAAATGGAATTCAACAAGGTCTGAAGTACCCTTTAGTTGTATGAAAAGTACTCCAAGGGGTACATATAACACAGACGGAGAAATGTATGAGAAACCTCTACAGGTATAGCAGATCATCATGCCACCCACAGGATTTAGTGGACAGGCGCCCACTAAACACTACGATCAGACTAATTTAACCCTATCATGCTTACTCACATTCTTGTTTTATTTATTTATTTTGCTAATTAGATTTTTTTGCCTTTTAACCAGAAGGTTGTTTTATTATACGTTGCAAAGGCTAGACTCTGTGCAGTGCATTCAAAAAGACGGTTAAGTGATTGCATGGTGGGAAACAACCACATGTTTACAAGAACGAATGCACTTTTAATGTAAATTAAGTAAGAAAGAGTGAGCTTCAAATAAACATTAAGCAGTACAAAATTGCTCGCATCTTTAGGGAACTTTTCTTTTAAAATAACCTTATTCACTTTAAGCAATTATAAGTAAATTTACACAGCTTGCAAGAACCATTTAAAATTACATGTGGGTGTATTGTCTGTTTTATTTCCGAGATATTTTTTTCTTTTTTTTTGCGTATTTCCCAAGGAAAGCAGTGCTAGGATGTGTCAGAGAGAATTTAGAACCGTACAGGATCATATCAATCAACAAGACTGGAAATGAATTAACTATTATCTTTTGGAAAAGTCCAAAGCTGTATACCGAGAACACAAACCATGGCTGTAAATTCTAAACACTCATAAATTACTAACGAAAACACACATCATGTACCAGGTACTGCTCGATTTAAACTGACGGTTATATTATAGATGAGGGTTCTACTAAAAACTGTGTTTACTTTAGTGGGGTCTTACCTTATGTGTAAACCCTTCTTTTTTGGAGACTATTCAATGCTACTTTTTAAAAATAGCTCTTGGGAAAAGTTTTATTCATTTTTTTATTCATCTACACAAATGAAAAATTCTGTACATCTGAAATAATGGATGTTATTTAAAACATGTTCCGTAAATTTGGAACAACGCTTTGTTGATTTAAAATGATATCCTATCTTCTCTCCAGAATATATAGTGGAACACTTTGACCTAACTGCCTATACTGTATGTCATTTATCTGATTTAGCATTTGTAGGTTGTGTAGATACCTGCAGCTACAAAGTGGTTGTGCAATTGGATGCCAACACATGGTTTACTACTGATACTGGTACAGTTTATTTGTGAAGGAATTGTAATTTACTGCATTAGAAATCGTAACAACATCTGATCTTTTGCCAGTTTAATGTTGGTAACGTTTAGTGTTGGTAACGTTCGCCATGCATTAAGTAAGCAGAAGGTTGTTCAGAATAAAACCAAGGATAAAAAGGCCAAGAAACATATGCATTTTGAAGTAACACAGTAGTAATGATGAAAAGTAAAATTGGATCAAAATCAGTATAATTCCCAAAATGGCCAGAAATGCTAGAAAAAAATTATTTCAAATGATATGAGTTTTATAAATAATGTATATTCTGAAATAAATAATACCTTCACAGAACAGAAAATATATAAATATAAATATATAAACCACTTACTAGGGTTAATTTGAGTTTGAGTATCCTGGTGGCCTTGCGGACAGAATATTTCAATAACCAAATGATATATAAACCTACACATAGAGAGTATAGAGGAGAAACATTTCTGGTTTTCTTCCCTCAAGACCCACTTCTCTAAGGACGCCTATGAACACACGCGTTGACGCCCTTCCCTCATCTTCTTTGGCTCGCTTGTCCTAATCCCTCTCCTTCAATACTTACACCAGTGTGGCTGCTCCATCCCTAACAGCCACACTTTTGTAATAAAATCTAAAATCTAGATTGTAAACTCGTTTGAGCAGAGCCTTCTTTACCTGTTCTGTTGAATTATTATGTTATACATACTACCTGATATGTCCCGTTTACCCATTGTAAACAGCGCTCTATAAAATAATTATAATAATGATCTGTACGATTTTAGAGGTGGAGTGTAGTATTAATTTAAAAAAGAGGGTTAAGTGCTCAAGCATCTCATGCATTTTGCCCGGTTTCTCAGCTTAAATCGGTTTAGAGTACACAGATTAGTTAGCAATAACCTGATTTATCCAAAAGGGCCCGATACCATGGCTGGAAGAGGTTTATATCACCTCTTCTAAGGGAAATAAAAAACTGACAATCATACACTTTATTTGACATAAAGAAAAATAGCAACCATATTGGCGGAGCCATTCAGGGCACAAATAGACCTTGCTGTGGGTAACAGTGAGCCAGGTACGCTTGAGTCCAATAGCTGAAACTAGCCTGGACCTTTTCTATAATCGTAGTCAGGAAATTACCCGACAGTGCGATTGCTTCTTTAATGTAACTTCAGATTTTTCTTGATGAAAAAAACACTGATGAAAATAACTAATTTTCTGGTCATCACAATAGTCCCTGAAACCCTGCTTTATAACACAGAGTCGCTGCCATTCACAACAGCTGTCAAACAGAATTCTTTTTTAGAACATTGGTACGCAGAGAGGAAAAATGTTTTTTCCAAATGATTTTTAAAAGGATAAAGCAGCCATCATATGCACTTTAAGGACCTTCAGCCAGCTCCAGGACTGCCTTCCACAGGAGTTCCAGCAACACCGGCCACTTGCGTGAGCAGAAAGCACTGCCCTTTATTTCAAAGGAAGCACATTGCTTCCACTCAACAGCTGCTTTAGTCAGTCAAAAGTGGAGTTCTGAAGCTGCAGCTTCTCCTAAAAGTACGTAACTTTTCTCTCAGTAAAGAATGCATATTAAAGTACTTTAATATGAGTTCTTCGTTGGTGAGGTTGCCTGGGCCAGCTAACTGTTCCGTTAATCATATAAAATATGTTATTGCTAAAAATTAATTTTTTAGTATTTTACACTCTTTGTAACACAAGCACAATGAGACTCCATTACCCTTTTCTTTGGGATCATAACATAGTGGATACTTTATATTTGCCATCGACCTTTGATCTAATCAAGAAACTCATTATTTTGTGGAAAGAGCACACAATGTTCCATAATGTGACAATCATTTCTTTAGTTAAATTCCAAGGTTAAACAAAACTGTGGAAAAAGTTAATCTTCTGTAAATTGCATTAAAAAAAAAATCAATTGATGGGATTTTAGTTTTCTGAAAAAATATTTCTAATGATATTCGATGTCTTTCCTATATTGACAAAGAGGGGAATATGGAACATCTTCCGTACGTTGTTCTGTAACATATTCTGTGCTTAGTCGACTAGGCCTACGGCGTCAGTCCCCTTGCCACAAAACCATGGGGAAGGGCAGATGGTGCTCTTAGGTGATCAGATCCTCCAATGTGTTCCTGCTAAATGGCCCAGTTATGTGCAGAAACTGCAATATGCCGTATCCCGGGGCTCTGCAGCGAGGACGGGTATTCCAAGTTATACCAAGTTTGTACTGTGCATTGCTGAAGCGTCTTTTAGTCATGTAACTGTATGTTTAAGCAATCATGGGTCCTCGACTGCTCACAAAGCTGTTTTTCCATAATGTGAAAGAGTCCCAGCCATCTACAAGGACCTAAGTACTGTCTAACTAAAGGGCCTGTGGGGCCGTGTATTGGTCCTGTTACTTGTTATATGGGATACTTTATCTATTTCAGCCTTGCAGCACCCAATACTATGTTAGTCAAGGTTGCCCATATCCTCTTTATTTAGAACATACTATATTTAACCTAAGGTATATTGAAGATAGTCTTTGTGTGAACTCATGCACAAGACCCATATTAAATAGAAGCTAAGAGTTTAGACGCTAAAGTTGACTTTTTTCTAACTTGGTCCAGTATTGTAACACCACAAGGGGACCAACAGGCATTATTTTCCATTTAAGCTGCAGCGGCTAGATAACGTACATGTACGATGCCGTCTAGGATAACCGCAATGAGAGATGTTTTGCCTTATTAAATACAGTTTTTTTTTTTTAAATAGATTTTATAATGATATTACATTAGATGGTTTAAAAGCACAATCTGTTTTTATCATATATATTCCACAGACATTCAAGTTTTCACACCAATTAACTGTGTTTAGTAAACCACAAAGCACTGGCAGGATTATGTGCTCATAAAGATTGGTGGTCAAATAAGTAGGCAGATGTTTCGCTCATAAACCATTTTATGCAGGGTAATTAGAGTACTGGAAACAGTAAATGTGTCAATCTCATGCAATTTAAATTTAAAGCATTTACCTAAATTGCTAAATGATCGGTATTTGTGCTAATATGCCCCTAAATGTTCTGGCAACCAAAGTCTTCTATATACATCATCTATGTAAACTTGGGTAAGCGAAACCTGGCTACTTAATTACAAGAGCCTGCCAATCACGCTTAAGTGTGCCAGTGTTTGTTGTGACTTTGTGGTATTTACGCTTAATTACTGACTTTAATTATTATGCCGCCAGGAGTTTGATTTTTTTCTGCAGCTGGTATTTTTATTTTGTTATGGATATAATTTATGATGAGTCTATCACTCACCCCAAGATATTAACAAAGACAGAAACACACACTGAAATGAACGTCTACATGTTAATGCCACTTATAGTAGTTCTAGAAATGTTTTTATGCCTCACATAGGAGAAGCATTTCTTGAGGTCCCCAAAATGGTTTCTCACTGGATCAACAAGCTAAGACCAATTGTACCCCTGTATATTCTTTGCTAACCAAAAAATCACCTAGACCATATTTAAAGGCATTTATTGAATTTGATAGCACAACGCGTTTTGCTGCTTTAGGTGAAACATTCGCCAAGTCTGAATGGAAGACCTCTTAGTCCTATTATTGAACAGGTCATCAGAATGCATCTAGTATTGTCTCCATACTTCAGTTACTCCGTTGCGTTATACCCAAGTGCATAGTATACTCAATCTTATGGTAGTTTGTGTTATTTCATTATTATGTATCAAGGGATATCTCAAGCAAGCCAGCACTGGAGCTGGGTAAAGGTCAGTATCCCACGTGTGTGGATTGGTAAGCAGGAGATCCATTCAGCCAGATGCCAATTTTCCATACGGGCTGGGACACAATGCATATACATTGAGGAAAAATGTTAATGTAAAGAGGATGCTTTGCTATTACATGCATTAAAGAGCATATGATGGCTGGGGTGTCATTTTAAAGTGAGAGTTGCCAAAGAGAGGAAACATTGTGTGTTACATTGTTAACAATTTCAAAGCTTAAGTGTAATGTATTACTATACCTTCAGAAGGAAGTTTGCAAGTGAGAGAATAATTGTAGTTGGGTACAAGGTAGACCTTGGCAGAAATCAGTCCCTATGTAATAGCTCAATTAATCCCACATCTATAAATAAAACTGAAATCAAGAACATAAGGCATAATCATTTTCTGAAGATAAATCTATTAGCCCAGGCATATTTAGCGGCTTTATGTTTCTCTACATAAAGTCTACTTTTTTTCGGAACTTTCGGATTACAGGGTTTTCATTTATTTCTCGCTCCTGGTACATTGAAAACACAAACCAATTAAATAGCAAAATATATGTAGAGCCATTTAATTAAATGCCTACTTCAGTTTACAAATGTTGTTAATTAAGCTGCTATCTAAAATTAAATCATACCAAAAAACACATTAAACATTACAATTTACATTTGTTTATTTTGAGAAAGATAATTATATTGTTCCTGAAAAAAAAGACGTTTCCTATATCATTTACAGCTTTAAAGCCTAAATAAAAGCCTTGAAAATATGAACACTTTAATAAAGCATGTAGATTTTTGTGTTAATTTGGGACATTCTTTAGCAATTACGAGCTGTCAATTAAATACAATGTGCAACGTTTTGGAAATATGTTCATTATGTTTGGTTCTTCTTAGTGGCACAGCGCAACTGTATTTATTAAAACTACATAAACCAGGGCCTTAACTCCCATGGGTAAAAAGGGGCAGTTGCCCATTGGTAATTACCCTGCTCCCCCCTACAGAAGCTAACGTGACGTCAACACAGGCCGAGATCTTCGATGTTGCCCCAGGTGCCAAAAGCCCTAGTTAAGGCTCTGATTTAAACAACACAACAAAAAAAGAATATGTACTACCAAGAATTTCTGAATATCTCAGAATGTCATACTAATGAAAAATAAGTCTACTACTGAAAGGAAAAAAAATGCAACTGTCGTTTTTC
Source organism: Spea multiplicata (assembly GCA_009364415.1). Classification (NCBI taxonomy): domain Eukaryota; kingdom Metazoa; phylum Chordata; class Amphibia; order Anura; family Pelobatidae; genus Spea; species Spea multiplicata. The sequence goes on along the minus strand of VKOC01002414.1, from coordinate 17,302 downwards.
TAAAGAAATGCTGAGAACTTCCATCCTACAAAAAATACATCAAAGGCTTGTGTAAGGAGATTTCAGAAGAGCTTATTACACCTAAAGCTATGAAAATCAAACACAAGCGTCTTTTAAGACTAGATGAAAGTAGGTTTCTTGTCCTCCATAGAGAAGGGATCTTAACTAAGGGCAGTTACAGTTTTTAATGCACTCCCTATTGAGATGGTACTAGCAGCTACAAAATATGTTAAGTAAAAAAAAAAGTACTTGCGCTTTCACAAAATAAAGGATTAATGCGCATTTTACAGAGGTCAGAAAGGATTTTCTTGTTTTCCAACGGGATTTAAGCATAAGCATTTCTAAGGACGTGTACCAAAGCTGTAAACCACAAGATAATTGAGAAGAAAATGCATACTGAAGTCTTTTCTTTCAATTTATCTAGATAATTGTGAAATCTGCAAGCAATATTATACACAAACACTGTAAAAAAAAGGAGACCTCACAAATCAATATACGTATCCCCATTGACTAGTTTTATTTGTAATTTGTTTTTATCACCTGACATATATATATATCTATCTAATATATATATATAGATAGATAGATAGAGATAGATAGATAGATTAGATAGATAGATATATCTTATATATATATATATCTATAGATATATATATATATAGATAGAGAGAGAGAAAGATCATTAATTATCTTGTTAAATAAATTAGTGTTATTAATCTGGACGCTCCACATTCGGGTAATTGTTTAATGAATAGCAAGGACATTTTGGAAATGTGTCCTGGGTAGTCTGGTACCCTAAGCATGCACATTTGTTCTGGACAAGGAATATGGTTCATACTCGAAAATCATTTGGGGCTGTTTATTGAGAAAGCACAGGTAAAATTAAGGAAGAATAGATGACAATTGTAGCATCAGCATTTAATTTATTAATCGAGAGAGAGAGGTGAGACTAGACCTTGTTGACCCAAAAGGGACAGATGCCCCTTGGTGCCTCCGTCTGGAGGTCTAATGGCACAGACCTCTCTGAGAGTGCTTTTTGCTTTGCGGACTCATCATTTGCTGGTGCCCTGGTATATGAAGGAAGCAGTTGTGGAGAGGTCAGTAGCAAAGACCTCCATCTTGCAGTCAAGCACAGGGAGTCACTGTGGAAAGATTGCCCAGGCTTAAAGATGGCCTTGCCAATGACCTCTGTTCAGAAGGACTGGCAGACAGCCATGAACACAGTGGCACCTCAGCATGGTCCTATGTAGTGTAAATACGCCAGCTAGGAAGATACCAGCGACCCATTGAGCAACAGGCCCGTTTCACAAAGGAGCTGCTCCATCTCTAGACTTTATGTCTCAAGGTCTAGGCCAGAATATGTCACTGTACAACAGTGATGTGATGTCATAAATACATGCCTTGTACTTCCTGATTATATTATGGAGGGGGTAATGATCTTTCACGTTATATAAGCACAAATCTATTGCAAGCAAGGAAACATACTGTATGCAAATGAATACAAGGCCATTAATTAATAAAAAAAACCCAGTATCTACGATAAAGCCTGGAGAGAATATCTATTTAATTGTTATGGAAATAAAAGTGCTGCTAATATAATTAGTTCCTCTAAGTGTGTGAAGGGCACAATCTGATATGATTATAGTTGAAGGGTCTCCCAGCCGTGCCGGTTAACATTATTTTTCTTTGCATCACTCCTATCTTGATAGACCTTTGGTAGGAAATAGAAAAAATCTTAATTATGAATACATTAGGTAAATTAGTAACAAGAGAAAGATATGCAATTAAGGGATTGTTAATCGAAACAGGAAACACAGCTGTATATATCACTTCAAGATGAATCACATCAGTAATGACGCAGATGTTTTGGAAATGTAATTATTTGTACAGGGCATGCATTGCTGCTGTTACCCAGTCCAATCCTGTATTGTGCGGTTGAAATGATTGCAGAATCCACCACTAGCAGGGAAAGTATCTAAAGCATGACAAATTACCCTCTGTGTTATGTGAATTAATGCTGTGTCAATACATGCTATTTCATCCTCCGGATTTCAAGCAATGCAAATAGAAAATGAATGGAAAACATCTGCTAGGAAATGTTACAAGCTCCTTGAAAAGAAAGCCCTCTGTCTGTGTATCAAGGCCAAGACAAAAGTGCAGCCTAGGACGAAGCACACTCGAATATAAGGTCCTCCATAAAAGTTAAAGGGATAGTCCCAGCCAAATGATTATATATATATATATATATATATTAAACTCTGATTCTTAGGCTCTTACTGTGTATCATATAGGATTAAAATGTAGATGTAGGCTCCGGTGGGAGACAACAAAAACTTGGTCACAATTGTCTCCCGACCAGCGGAATCCCCTAACAAGCATCAAACTTTTCCTAAAACTGCAGCGGGAGAAAGAAAATGGCATTACTGTGCCATAAAATCTCAATGCCTGCCAGCTCAGCTCTATAACCTGCAATAATGTGCTTTACCCTCATCAATAATAGGTGTTATTTGACCAGACTGTCTTGCAAGAAAGACACAAGGTTGCAAATTTTGCTAATCAAGGGAGCTTTACTTTCATCGTTCAGCTATACTGTTGCATTTTATAGTAGACTATAAAAATAACAAAAATAATAAAACACAACACCGAGGGTAGCTTCAGCTTTTTAAACTGCTGTGGACAGCTGTGGACAGAGTTCCGTTAGAGCTGCAGGAACGATAAGGTCAAAATGGCCCTTGTGGAGATTATGGCATTTCTAGCCTGTTAAAAAAGCTTTGGAAATGATGCATGGTCCAGTCTTCCAAACAATAACAGAATCTCAAAGAAGTGGAGCATTGAAAGGCCATTATCACTACGTAAATGCTATAGCAGCTATAGCTATGGCTAGGCCAGGGCTAGGGCAACCACCTACATATTTATGCCATGGGGTATAACTATATGCTATAGATATAAGGTATTCTCAACACATTTTCCAAAAAATTGTAAGTTTCACTTTTAACATAATTTTTTTTGAAGTCAAATGGCTGTTTTCCTTCTGTAAAGAAAGTCTGATGGAGAGTAAATTAAAAGGTTGGGGAGTAGGGCATCCAACCAACTGACCAAGTTCACTGCCTTGGTGTCACACTTGACGCTGCTCTTTCCTTCATCCCTCACATACTAAATCCTGCCCTCTTCACCTGGAAGACATCCCCCAAATTTGCCCATTCCTCACACATGAAACCACCAAAATACTAATTCACTCCTTTGTGATAGCCCATCTGGATTAGTGCAACTCCCTACGAACTGGTCTCCCACCTTTGACCGGTTCAAACCGTCCTCAACACTACAGCTCTGTCACTGTTCCTCATCTGCTCATCTCACTATGTTAATCACTCCACTGGCTCCCCAAACCCTGAATCAAATTCAAAATTCTGACCCCGACCTACCACAGCCCTTAACAACCCCGCATCCCCTTTTATTTTATTGCATTACGGTTCTCATGTATAGTTCAAATGTTCTTAACAGACCTTGTTTTCCCATTTGCGACATAAAATAATACAGTTTTAAAAAGCAGATTTAGGTTATTTACTACATAAGCTTTACTTTTATTTTAAGCATGATTCTTTTATATACACTGCATTTCATGTTCCCAGTGTAACAAAATAATTTAAAATTTGTAAAACTTCCCTACTCATTCATTTTTTAAATTTACTGAAATTTTCAAATTTTCCTGTTTATTTCATGGCTTCCGGAAATTTTACATCTCTATCTCAGACAACCTCTTAATCTCGACCAACTCTTCCCCTTCCTCTCCCACTGCTTCACCTCGCTTCAACCACAACTAGATTGTACATTTGCAAGAGCAGGGCCCTATTCTCCTTTTGTATCAATTTACTATTGTTCATGACTTTAAAGAATTTTACTGACTCTGTTGTAAATAAATGTAATGTAACCATTTGATCTGTAAGGGGCCCCAGAATGTCTGATGGTGGTCTTGTTGGGGCATTTACAAGTTAAATTCAGGGACTTAATTTAAAGATAAGCAGTCTAGATGGGCCAAATGGTACTCATCTATTGTCAAATTTGATGTCCATATATTTGAAAAGTATATTGAAATAAATATACCGGTAGATCCTTAAAAATGGTAAACAAACCTATTAGGGGAATTGGAAATTAGTATACAATGGGTTACAGTGCTACGCATTAATTTAGATGATCATTATGAATCCATTCTTAGCTTCCATTGATTAGAATCAGCAAAGAGCCTTAGCTTGTTTCAGTATTCTCCTCTTGCACTCCTCCTATGCAAAAAATATTATCTGTGAAGTGTGTTTATTTTTTATCGCCATTGGTTAGCAGGGCAGAGTTTTGCATAGAACTGATAAAATTGGCAAGGTCATTTAAGCGTTCATACGGCAATAACTCATTGTTTTATCTAAACTGATATCTCAACCAGGTATTCTTTACAGTCTGAGGTTTCAGTGACACAGCAGGTAATAAATACACTGTCAAGGACAATAGGAAGACATGTGAGGACAAAACAGATTTAACTATTGGGTAGTTCCGGGATTATAATTCTTTGCGAGTGACGGCCCGATGTGAAGTGCAATATAATGCTAAATTCCACGTGAGCATGATAGATTTGGAGGATTTTAGTGTTATGTGCTTACCTATCATTTTTCTTGCAGTAAGTACCAAAACATGAAATATATATGTATATATATTTTTAAATCACAATCAGAAATAGCACAAGAGAAACCTAAAAGTGATTGAAGGCTGGCTGGCTGGCTTGCAGCAGCACCTTGTCTTCGTTTGTGATTAATGGAAGTTTTCTAGATGGAAGGATTATTCTTCCATAAAGGAGAGAAAAGAGAGCGTACTACTTTTACATGATCTTACTTTAAGTAAGAAGGATAACCTATCCCAAACAACATGGTGAAAAGCAGCAAAAAGTAACAATATGCTGTGCTATTGTAAAAATCAGCAAATCATCATTTCCAGACATATGAATATTTTGACCTTTTCATTTGAGCATATGTTAATTTTATTAATCTTCTGTCCATGAAATAATCACTGCTGAATTAACTTAATTACAGCGGCAGGTGATGTGCACAGATAATTGTACTTGTTGATGACCTAGAGGTTTCACCAGCCACAGCCTAAGTATTATATATGTATACATTACAAATGCATTCAAACATATATATTTTAATATATATATATATATATTTATATATTATATATATATATATTATATAATATATATATATATAATATATATATATATCACAACAGGTATGATTAAGGAAAAGAAACCAATGCACAAATTAACATTGAAATAGAATGCTGGCATCCCATGATATCCCATACTCTAATTAAAGGTGTTCAAATATAAATCACCGCACTTTTTTTCATCTTGCTGATTAAATGGCTGGTTTGCGCTACTTAATAATAATAATTATAATAACTCTGCAGAGAAGCTATGTTCTAAACAATGTCTAGTGTTGGAGCCGCGTCTGCTAAAACATTACAGGTAGAGTATAGGAAGCATGTTTCAACTTCCAGGCTGTAGGGGGTTTAAAAGTATATTCTGCAGGTAAAGTTCTGGCTATTTCTTTAGTTGATTCCAGAGCTGGAAAACAGAAATCTGAAAAACTTCAAATGATATATTAAATAAAACGAATAAGAGCACAAGTAAAATACGGCGTCTAGTGCAGGTTTTATTACAAAATCACACACATTTTTAAAAGCATATAGAATGTTGCACACAATCCTTAACGATTACTAGATAGCATTAGAATAAGCCCCTACAAACAGTCCAGCATATAAACACAATATCTGCCAATCACTAGCACTTTGTAGAGTGTTTATACCAGAACAATATGGCATACCTTTCATGGAGCATATCAGGGTATTTGCTTGTTCTTCTTTACTTTATAGGAACCTCCTATCAGGTTCATCTTTCTCTTCCCAAAGCGTTCTGACTCAAGGCTCAAGGTCAGATGATTAATCCTTGAGACATGTGAGCACCGAACAAGGTTCTGACTCTTGTTAGTCTGGTGAAAAACCTAGAAGAACCTAGAACCTTAAAGTTTCCTATCAGGTTCATAAGGTGGATTGGCTAGACTCTGGTCCCTGATGATAGATCCACTCTATCTCAAAGGCCACCAATGCTCTGTCACTTGCAATACCTTTCCAGGAACATGACCATGATGACAACATACATGATGCCATACATCCATTGGCTCGGGTACACAATACTCCAGTACACAAATGGTAAATGTTATAATTCATATTTATCCCAGTACCAAAGAAGATCCATTTGAAGCACAAACTGTGTTCTGTTTGATTTCTTTGCAATATCATATGTTCCAATTGACTTTCTATTTTAATGGGTAATGTCAAGGATGAATAATATCCATTTCTTGTTTAAAGGTGTGAGATAGCAATGTAATTGTGACTTCTGCAAAGATAATTCTTCTCTGTGATTTCGAAATGAGATGACACAAGAATTGTAGCCAAACTCATTCACTTGTCCATGTCGCCAAAAAGTATATAAATCATGCAATTTAGCAGACTGATGTTCTGAGGAGGATGTTTACATTTACAAATGACAGCACGGATTTATTCCCTTGCTATTAGCCTCAATACTTGTTTGCAGATACCCCAGGCTACATAATCTACTTTCCCACGGAAATAACAAGATAAACAAGAAGGGAAAGAGGTCACAAAAAAATAGTTTTGATTTTCGACCAGATGGGAAATACAGGTTCCTTACAGACACAGCTCTTGAATTAAAATAGAAATGGTGGCCATATTGACAGAGAAAGCACATAAACACTTAGCAATGTGTAGAACTATTAGTGAGAGAAAACGTCAGCCAAAATAAAGGATTTCTGCTAAAGTATTAAAATGTGTAGTTATTTTAGAAAATGTCCTATCAGTCCTTTGACATTATGGATTATGCATATTTTACTATATTTTTCTGGTATGCTCATAAAACCGCTATAATGCAACAAAAAAAAGAATAATAAATAATTTAGATCCATTAATGTTAATAAAACAAACTAATGTTATTTTTAATTGCATAAAAAATCGCTACTTTATTTTCTAAATGGATTTTTTATTTATGAAGCAGCTTTACAGAATTTTCTCTTGCAGTGGGTTCACTTAGTAAGCCATTGATAATAGCAAATGGATGCAGGTATTGTAAATTCAACAATACAGCACAATTATACACGTAAAAGAGCACAGATTTTAGGACAGAACTTGTCTTAAAGAGGCAGTTATAGCCTTTTAATTATTGTTTGTCAATTCCCTTATATGTTTCGGGGATACATACTTATTCACCGTACTAGTGACAGCTGCCCACCTAATGGCAATCAGCACTTGCTGTGTGTACTATGCATGGACCTGGGACACTGCTGGCACATGCAAAGGCCATATAAATCTTGTATGTATGTATTTATTTATTTATTTAGAAAAATACATACTAAAGTAATTACGGAGTGCCTTAATATCCATTCCGCTTTAGTAAGGGTGTCCCTTGAATTGAATTTCAATTAAACTGTCCCTTTAATTGACATGCTATTCTCATTTCCTATGAGCCAGTAAAATGTATGGAAGCCACACCTGTATAGTGACCTGGGGGCAATCAAATAGTCTCATGGAGGATAGCAGAGAAGAAGTAACAGTTGGTGAGAAGGTCATTTCTGAGTCCAAGGGCTTTAACATTATGTATATAGATTTCTTTCATCGGGAGCAGGAGAATACTTTTTCATTAAACAGTATGGGTTTTATGCTATATACAGACTTTTACAATAGATTTGACCCCATAAAAATAAACCGCCCTTCAGCAGATGAAATATACTACACATACAGTATATTTTTAAACAACCAGCTTTATAGTCCTATTAGTAATTCTTCAGAGGTTGTGAATTGTTTTTATTATAACTTCCCTCTGGTGCCATTTTACCTACCCTAGGAGGTTCTGCCTAAACATACAGTAAACAGCAATGCTAATTATGAACATACTGTTTTGTAAATTAATGTGAAATGATACAGGAGTGAGTTTCAATTATAACAATAAACTTTGTAGATATGCATAAAATAATATAATAAATATGATAATAAAAAAGAGAGAAAAAAAGTACTTTGGGAAAAAACTATAAAACGTACGTTTTTTTGAGGCACGGTAAATTGTTTTAAACTTAGTAACATATACATAAAATATTTTGGATTTTCAATTTTATTTTGAAAGCTAGTTTGGTTTAACTAAAAATTTAATGAAATTCATTTGAAAGGCTGTTTATGTAGGAGACTGAGGTAGAGCTTGTTGTGTGTCGCAGGCATATAATCAGCACTGGTAGTGTTTGGGGGCTAGCAAATTGATTTAGGAGAGGTATCACATCACATACTTTACTGATACAGATGTAGATACTTTTGTACCTTTTGATACATTGTAAACAGTTTACTCGGTGTTACAGAGAATACAGTAAACAATGGACAGCACAATTGTATCATCAGGAGGATTTTGAATTCTCCTTTTTCTCCTTTTCCTTTCCACTCTTTCGTCTTTCATCATTGATTTGCAAATGTGCATGAATGGGAGCAGATCAGTAAGTAAGGTCTACTAGATTGCCTTCCTAGGAGCCGACTCCCCATCTAGCCTAGACCATTGTAAAGTCACTATATATCCTGGCAATGTCTACATTAACCCGGTGAAGGTGATGTATCATCAGTTTATATTTCTTTATGTACACAGGCACAACACCAACTTAAAATGAAGTGTTAGAAATAATGGCACGTTACAATTAATGCTAACATTTTTATATATTTGAAATATAACACCATGTCTAATATCCACACACCACTGCTCAAATAAACTACATTGAACAAAAAACCCAAGTATCTGATATTTGAATTTGAGTATAATAAAATGTATTTCAGAGTTACCTGCAAAAGATTCCACCTTGTATTCAATTCATTCACACGACTTAAATTGTAAGGTGACAAGCTGATATCTGTTCCAGTGAATCGATGTGCAAGATCATTGACTTGGTTTACATTGTTTTTTATTGGTGCAATTTCTGCTTGGAAGGCCTAAGGGGCAAAAAAAAGCAGACTTGTTTATGCAAATTAAGAAAAAAGTAATAAATCAATATAAATGTGTTCAGAAAGACACAAGTTCCTGGAATCTGCAATATAGAGTGAATGGTCAATGAAGAGTTTCATAATACCTGTTGTAAATTGGTTCCTTTGTGATTGGGACCACTATTTGCTATGTTGAAGACAAAACCTTCTAAACTTACATTTTTGACAGATTTAAATAATAGTAATTACAATGTCAGTAAATTACATCCTGTAAAGGACACTGGCTTTATACATGAGTACAGAGTCACAATTATATTGGGATCGCAAACAAAGTGGGTGAAAGTCATTTTTCTAAAGGTTTTATTCCTACAAAATAATCCTCTCAAACCCACTCTGAATTCCCAGTCCACCTATAACCAAAGCCCCCAAAATGATGTAAAAATAAGAGCCTCACTTCCAGTCTCATGGTAATGGTAAGGCAGGGAGAGTGGGAGTTTTAATATTGTGATTACTGGTTTCAATGGGACAGACACCACAAACCACTCGGTAGCAGCATGTGTACAGAAGCATGTCACTCACTTAATAGTATAACTTCCATGACATCATGATTCAGTTAATGTGATCACCCCAACAAATGAAGACTTTAAATATTACTATCGATGCAAAAAGGGTTAAACAAGCAAGAGCAATGCTTACAGCATGAGTTAACTGTAGTCAATGTCGTTTTGAAGAGTGAGCTACATGCGTGTCTGAAGAAGTATGTCATGTTCTGTTGTAATTTGCTAGAATTCTCAAAGGCTTTTATCATTAATTTTATCTTGCTGCCAGTCATACTATTCTAGGTTGTGCTGGCAAGCTCAACAAGATGCAATGCTAATTATGAACTTACTGTTTTGTAAATGAATGTCAAACGATGCAGGAGTGAAGTGCAATTAGAGCTTCCATTTGAGAAGAAGCAATCAATAACAGTTGTTAAACAAACACAGACACAGGGACATTGACGACTAAGGACACACTATTGTAAGATCTATTTTATACAAGAAGAGTAGAAGCAAATTAGTATTTGTATTACTAGTTGCTTCTTGTGCACTAAGGATGATACACTTTGATGTCCTCTGCATTTAAACAGTGACAGAGTATTATCTACTTGCTTTTGTCTTCTACTGGAGTGACAATAGAGTAAACATGGCAGAATTACCAAATAAGACAAACTAACCACTGTTTATAATAATAATTTGCAATTTTTACAGAGTTTTTTCCCTGTGAGACTCAAAGCGCTTTACCAACATATAAAAAGACATATAAATTAAGGGTTTATGATGGGTTGGTGAGCTGACTGAATGCCTGATAAAAGATGATCTTTGGCTTTTATTTAAAGTTTGTAATAAAGAGGATCTTTGGCTTTTATTTAAAGTTTGTAATAAACTCTTTGATTGAGCGGGGTAGAGTGTTCCAGAGTGTGGGGGCAGCGAGGCTAAATGCCTGGGAACCTGACTTAGTCTTTATTAGACTTGGGCATTTGTATTCGGGAGAACATGAAAACGAACACAAATGTTGCGTTTTCGTTCCTCCAACTGAATAACGAACAAATATAGCAGCTAATAAATGCACACAAAGACGCACAACACGAATATATATATATATACCTATATATATATAATATATATATTATATATATATATATATATATATACATATATATATATACTAGGCTAGCTTATTAGTTAGGACAAAATCCCTAAAATTCTCATAACTAATCTCCCTGGTCTCGTCCCCCATACAAGTAACTGCCTCTAGCCGGTCTTAAATCTTCCGTAGTAGCAGAGGTTAATAGGGGAATCCACAAGGGAGAAAAAGCTAATATTGTTAGAAAATATATCCCCAGCATCCTAACCTGAAAAAAAAACATGAGCATGAGAAAAATAAATCTTTAATGCTCATTTCACCGAGATGTACCTCGGCTTCATCAGGGCAGGGAATCACTAAGCGGGAAAATCCGGCTTTGGAGACAGGATTTAATGGTTCGTAAGAGCGTAAGACACTATTGGTCGCTGGCAGTGGGCTCGTCTGGCATGAACCAATGAACAATGAGTCTGAGCAGCTGCAGCTATGTCAATGCTGTTGCTAACTGTTACAGTGTTATACATTTGTTTCATTCATAGATTCCTTTTATGACTGAGGGACAGCGTTGGATCATTCATATAAATTGCCAGAAGCGAACCTATGAATCAAGCAAATGTATAACACTGTAACAGTTAGCAGCAGCAATGACATAACTGCATTCACACTAAAGAATGAATGGGAAAGGGCAGCTGCTCTTCATTGGTTGATACCAGGCGAGCCCCCTGCCTGTGACCAATAGAGTCGCTATTACAGACCTTTAAATCCTGGAGCCAAAGCCAGGTTTTCGCTCAGTAAATCCCCGCCCTGATGAAGCTGAGGTGCATCCCGACTAAACGAGCGTCTGATTAGAGCAAGGGTGTCCACGTTTTTCCTGCAGCGGGCCACTTCATCAGAAATGTATATGCTTGGGGGCCGCACTCATTTTTCACTAAGAGAAAAAACAGCCTTTAATAGGACATGCAGATCGAAATAAAGTAAATGCCTCTCACTGATTTCTGGGCCTAGAAAGTTTTGTCCTCTGACGCGACTACAAATTGAGGAGGGCATTTTATTTCTGGATATGTAAAAATTAAATAGTTCTATTTATTCTAGGGATGCACCAAATTGAAAATTCTGGATCGAAGCTGAAACAGAAAATGAGCCCCCCATATTTAAAAATAAAATACATTTAAAAAACACACTTTTAATAAAAGTAACACACCAAAATTGTACAAAAAATAAATTATATGTATATTTATATGATTGTTAACAGCACACACAAATTCCAGCATGTACTGGTTGCCTGGGCCCGATAGGAGTGGGATTACTGTTAACAATCATATATAAATTGATATTGTTATTGTATTGTTTGTCCAATTTTGGTGTGTTACTTACTTTTAATAAAAGTATGGTGATATCACACCAAAAGTGGACAATGAAATACAATAACAATATTAATATATAATTGCTAGCAGCAATCACACTCCTATCATGCCAAGGCAACCAGTAAATGCTGGAACCTGGGCATGATAGGACTGTGATTGCTGTTAGCAATCACACTCCTATCATTCCAAGTCAGCCAATACATGCTGAAACCTGGCTAGCTGCTCCCTTGTGTATAGGGTCACTTACAGACACACTGTGCCATGCCCCCCACTTACACATCCATTCTATCACACATACACTCATATACTCATGAATTCACAGATTCATTCCCTCAATCACACATATAACCTCACCCCCACCCTCTTACCTGCACTGCAGATCTCTAACTTGCAGATTTACGCAGGGGCTGCTGCTTCTCCCTGTGTAGCTCCCGAGCAACATCTCGTGCCGAACAGCGGAAGCAGGAAGGGAGCGGAGTCATGTGATATGACAAATTCACGTGACTCCGCTGGGTTCCGCTTCCTCTGTGTGGTACAAAAGACATTGCAGTTCAAGCAACCCACAAGAAAGCAACAGAGACCTTGCTATTCTGCGATTGCGGTAGCCCTGCCTGCGGATCTCACGCGGGCTTCACCTCAAGGCTGCATGTTGGACGCCCCTGGATTAGAGTGTTAGGAATCTATTTTTCTCACACTATTAGCTTTTTTTTCCCCCTCTTTGAAATCATTTTTATTTATAGTTTATGATAACCTTATGTACATCCGGGAATATTCTCTATAAATGTTAACAACATGAGAAAACATTGTAGTAGGATTAGTTAGTCAGTAGACCTACAGTATTATATTTGTTTTAATCATATCCTTATTTTTCATTCAGGAACTGCGAAATGGGGAGGTCATGTTCTTAAAAATGCTGGCTAAACGTCCAGAATATTTAGAAAATTTTATGAAAACAATGTGTATGGAATATTTAATGAAGATTGAATGTGACACAATATCAATGAAATATATTAAGAGTTTATATCATAAATAGTATATAAGACATGAAGTATCAATAAATGGAGATTAAATAGATTAAAGCAGATTAGTACCACTAATCCCCTTTGTGGCACTTGATTTAGAGGAAGCCTAGTGTGAAATTACTTTCATATAGCATTAGTGTGTAAATGTGATCAATGATTATGACTGTGTATGAGGAGCATTTGTGAATGTTAGGACCCTAATATCCTGTCAAAATAAAATGTGTTCTTCCATTCTCCTTCGGGCAGTTATTAAACTGCTGGAATCAAGCTTGTTACTTTTCTTGGTGTGTGGATGCTTGAATCATTTGTTTAATTTATTTGGGCAGCTGTCATAAGAAATACAACTGATAAGCTGCTTATTGTTCTGTTACCTAGAGAAACTCCCGTACAGAACAAAAATAAGTAGGTAATTAGGTACTCATTAGATCACCAATCTGTCTTGTATGCCTTCCCTATAACATCCAGGTTGTCAATGTGAGATGTTTCTCCATTATAGTTTTTGGAGTAAAGTTGGAATATGTTTGACAATATTTGTAATAATCACTGTAATAACATTTTGTTAGGAAAATATGCAGCAATCCATTTCTTAACCTAGTGTCCAAATGAAATATAATTCTCAAGCTATTCTGTTTGAAAAGGTGGCCAGTTGAACAACTTTTTGAACTATTAAGTAAGTTTATAACTGCCAACAATTAGGGTAATACTAATATTTATGTTTCGCATTTATAACTATTTATGTTGAGCAGCCCAGCTTCCCAGTGATCTCATGTGCATATAAGTTGTCTCTACCCATCAACTTTTACTCCTGATCCCGTTTCCTTCTGTCTGGTCAAGACTTTTGCAATAGAAACTGTAAATGGCTCAGCTTGGGAAGGTCACGTCTTGATGGGAGCTGATGTGCAGAACTGGAATGGCCTTAGGCAGACCTTAAATATACATAGGGACGGCATGATAAGGTCAGCTATTATGTGTCTGCTGAGTAATTAAATCCAGTTTATCTAGACGCTCATCAGCAAAAGAAAAAATTCCCATTTCTCTCATTATGTTTCTGGCTCTACCTTGGCCTATTTCCAATTTAATTGCATCATTGTTATGAATAATTTGGAAATATATGGAATGTTATCTCTGCTGTTATTAGTATCTAGTCATTTGTAATCATTGTATAACGTAGTTATATCTGGAAAAATATTAAGGTCAATCAATTGTTGAAACTTCGGCCAGCAATGGCTGCACGTCATTTTAAATTGCCTATATTCCAAATACCCAATTGCTATTGTTATTTAAGTACTGCAGCAAGGAACTGTAGCAGAGCTAGGTAACTAGACTTCAATGGGTTTTGGAGCCAATTACATGGAACATTTTGTTCCCAAATTACATCTATGACCATGTTTGTCAGGATAAATGTGAGATGGTATATAGCGGAAAAAAATGTATATGTTACGAAAAAATACAAATCTAGAGGACAATGTTGTTTACAATAGTATAAACTTTGTTAAACAACATATTGCAGGGCTTGGCAAACCTCGGGTGCTAGGTCACCATGGCGACTAGAAACCACTTTCTGGCAGGCTTTTATTAGGTTGCCATGAGGCTCCCAGCGAGTTCACGTAATGCACGGCACTCGTCTTACTGTGCTCCTGCAAGAAAGATAGGCAGGGGGTGGCTGGTCTTCACAAAGTAAGGGGATGGGGGGGTTATGTGAGTGTGTGCGTACTGTAGTGTATGGTGCGTACCGTATGTCTACAGTATTGTAGTGCCAGATTCAGTGTGTATGTGTCCGTAGTACATGTGTATAAGAGTGTGGTGCTAGCCTGTATGGTGTTGTTCATGTTACAGTATGGCAGTAGCATGAGTGTGTATGTCAGCATATAGTATTAGAGTGTGTGTATTAGTGTATGGTGTTAGCTTGTGTGTACATGAGCATAGAATGTTAGTGTGTGTGTTACTGTAAGGTGTCACAGTGTATAAATGTATGTTTGTGTATCGCAAGGCTCAACAAACCCAAATTAAAACTAAAATAAAAACAGTTGGCTCCTAACTTTTTTCACTGGCTCCTAGAGCCAAACCAAGAGTTGGTGGCAAAATCCCCATTGTTAATCAGCTACCAGGTAAACTTGTCTTTGATCTTCTTATTTCTCTTATATGTGTAAGGCTACCAAATAGATTCAAGGGAAGCAATGAGAAAGTTATAAATAATGGACTTGTTCATTCAGATTCGTACAAACAGCAAATGTAACAAAATTTCTATATTTTCTCAGTTTCTCTGAAAACAAGGCAAAACCCCCTCAGGAAACGAACAAAACAAAGCAAAAAGCTCCTAACTGGCAAAGCTTCAGGTGACATCCTCTACTCCGATTAAAGGATCAGACTGGAAGCTCCAACATTTAGCCCGAAGATACCCGTGAACTTCCACAAAAATGATGGAGCTACCGTTACATGCTCTCCCCCAATTGGAAGATCGGGGGAGAGGGTGTGTCCGGAAGCTCTGACATTTTTCCAGAAGATAATCTACTGAGAATGTCCCCAATTGGAGGATGTCACCAGAAGTGCTGCCACCGGGAGGTCATGTCTGCAGAGATTTGGACAAAGAAAGAAGACAGGAGAGAGAGGAACAAAAATGAAGAACAAGAAGATAAAATGGATGTATACGGGAGTATGTCTGCAGAGATGGTAGGGAGACATTCAGAGAGTGTGAGTGAGAGTTAATGTGGGGGTTGGGCAACACATTTTCAGACAAAATGGATAGGCAGTAAAATAAATGGACCAAAAACAAACCCAAACATTTATCCAAATGGTTATTGTAGTGGCAGCCCCATAACGACACTACTTTTCTCAGAGTCAATTCAATGCATATGTTTAATAAATATATACACACAAGTAAAAATATTATATGTAATTTTTAAAATTTACTTGCATGAATTACTATATCATGTATAAACTGTATATATTGTGGCAGGCCTCCCTTTTCCTTGGGATTTTTGTCAAGGATCTTGGCTATAACCACAGTCTTCTAGGGTAAATGAAGTCCAGGACACATCCAGCTCAGCTTCAATGTTTATTTTAAAGGAATAAACAGCAGCGGTTATAAGCAGAATAACAGTCTTTGAATAGCAGTCTTTGCTTTAGCAGTTGCTTAAGACAAAACAGGTCACAAGTTACCATCAATATGTCTTTTCAGAGAGAAACCACCCCTCGGTTCATCAGCTCTCCTAGCTGGCATAACAGTGGCTTCCTCCTCTGAATCAGGCTCACTCCCTTTTACCTTCTGCCTGCTAATTAATCAGCCACAGGTGAGCTGTTACTTAGTCCTCACCTGTGGAGCTCCTGTCCAGAATGCAGGCTCTGGACTGGATCAAAACAGCAATTAGTGCTGTTGGAGCACTGGCCCACCCTGCTCTTCCAGATGCTCCGCCCCAGGGACCCTTACCATGTTTTGGAAACTGCCAGTAGTGCAGTTTGTAAACAAACAACATATTTCCCTGGGACATATTTTAACCCCTTAACCCCTTCAATCCCAGGGGTTTTTGGTACCTCAAAGCCCAGAGAAATGTTGCAATTTTTGGGGTATGTCGGTTCAGCGATGATTCTCTTTTCCTGTGAATAGTGTACCCATGTAAACTATATATTGTTTTTTCAAGGAGAGATAGAGCTTTCGTTTGATACCATAGTTGGATGATTAGCTGAAAATTTAGAATGAGAAATTTAGTAAAAACTAGCGAAGATTAGAAAAATAAACTAATTTTTTTTTACATTTTCCCTCTGAATCCTCACAAAATTAGGTAAAGTGATGGAAAATCCCCTCCAAGTTTATTAATTCAGGTGTCCTGATTTCAGAAATACCTAATTTATATAGATTTTCCAGAATTTGCCAGCTCCAGGGAGCATACTATTAGGTGTACAATTTTGTATAATTTTTATGCCTATGGCTTAACGGGTTTGGGGGTTGTGAACGGGGGCAGGAGGGTTATACTGGCTAGATGTTATGCTAGGGCAATGGGAAGTAAGGTTTTTTTAAGAATTTTTTTATTATCTTTTTTTATTTTTTTTAAAAAATGTATTTTAATTTATTTACATTTTTTTGTATTTTTTATATATTTTTTTGCACAGTAATGGTTAGAAGTCCTCCTAGGGACCTCCTGAACATCCCCGTGATGTCACAATGACATCACAGCTCACATTATAATTTTTTTAGTATTATTTATATTATTTTAATGATTTATTTAA